>SMLS01073473.1:0-12318 GCA_004785975.1 Popillia japonica | reverse complement strand
ATTTTGCAATAAAAGATGCAACTAGGCTAGCTTTTAAATCGCAATAGAATAAAAAATACAAACCCCCATTTGACGGAAAAAAAGGTATTTACATATTGAGTAAAGGTAATATTATTTTTTATTAGTATGCATGCATCATAAACCAATCAAAACACACCCATAAGCGTGCATAATTGGGCCTTTATCGCACGGCGTGCGTATAAAGGTTAGTTGGTAACAGCCAATCCCAAGCGTTTTATAGTCCAATGAAATGTCAGGAAATGTCAAATGACATATAGGTACATGTCACTCGATAATATGTATTGGAATTATTGAGTATTGATTTGAATTATTATTTGGACTTTGCAGGTATTAAACTTAATTCAGCTTCAGCAGCTAGTTTTTGAATTTCTGTCAACACTATTAATACAACAATAATGTTTAATAATTAAGTGAAATATCAAATGACATAATATAGAGAGACATCTCACTCGATAAAATGTATTGAAATTATTGATTGATTTCTTCTAGTTAAAATTATTGTTGCATTTATACAAAAAAATATCGTATGATACAGTGCATAATTAGCTTTTAAAGCACTCGTAACGTTAAGCTCGTTACTCGTGCTTTAAAAGCTTGATTATGCACTATGTCATAA
The DNA here is from genome assembly GCA_004785975.1 of Popillia japonica. Taxonomy (NCBI): domain Eukaryota; kingdom Metazoa; phylum Arthropoda; class Insecta; order Coleoptera; family Scarabaeidae; genus Popillia; species Popillia japonica. The sequence goes on along the minus strand of SMLS01073473.1, from coordinate 11,681 downwards.
TATACCTACTATTAATTAAAAAAATGTTTGGTTAGAAGAACAAATATTTTCGTTCAAAATATTCTTCTTTTTGTATGAAAAAAAGTCAAAAGTTGAAAAAATTAACCAAATAAAATTACCAACCCCCTAGATGTTGACTTAATTGACTTTTTTGGATTTTCATAAATTAAAATTCAAGAAAAATTCAAAATATGTATGTATGTAGCCTATGTAAAGTTTGCCGCCGCCCCTCCCACTTGCGCTCTTATTTTTAGAATTTTGAAATTTTGAAATTTTGTTATTCTCCGTCTCTGCAAAATAATTTAAGAATATTAAAAAATTCCGGAAAAATTGCAAAAGTCATTTTTTGGCATAATCTCTTTGCCCCCTTCCTTCCTTTCGAAAAACAAAATTTTGTTTTAGATTGTTCTCAACGTTTAGCATGTGTTATAAGTAATCTAGAGGTTTCAAAATTATTCTAGATTGCTCTAGCTTCTTTCTGTATTACCCAAAAGCTTCAGTTTTCTATTGTATGTGTGAAAAAATTGAAAAAAGCAAAGTTTCACTTACATGAAGTTGGTTCTCGCTCTTTTTTCTTTTTTTTCAAAATCAGAAATTTTGTTGCAAAGTTGTTCTGAATTAGTTCTATTTTTCTACACAATTTCAATCTCCTATCGTGCCTACTTCCTAAAATACATAATTAAAAAAAAAAGAATTTTAATTTATGCAATGTTAGCCACCCTTTTTGATTTATCGGAATTTCTACATATGCATGGATTGAGAAAAAATTGAAAAAAGCTAATGTCACATATGTAGTTTCTTTGTAGAAATTTTAAAAGTTATTGCGGGTAGTGCTAGATTTGTCCGGCTGGAGATGCAGGCTTTCTATCATGCATACGTCACGAAAAAAAAATTACAAAAAAAATTAATTTAAGTTCTGTAGTGTTAGCCACCTTTCTTCATTTCTCGAAATTTTCATGAATGTATTATGAAAAAATTGAAAAAAATACACATATATGAAGTTAGCCTTCTTTTTTTTTGAAGCTTTGAAAGTTATTGCAGGTGGTGCTAGATTTGTCCAGCTGAAGTTTCAGCTCTCTATCACACATTCTTCATGAAAAAAATTCTAAAAACAAATTAAATTTAATTTCTGTAATGTTAGTCACCTTTCATCATTTCCCGAAATTTCTATGAATGCATTATGAAAAAATTGAAAAAATTAAACGCCACATATGTATATGAAGTTAGCCTTCTTTTTTTCCAAGCTTTGAAAGTTATGGCAGGTGGTGCTAGATTTGCCCAGCTGAAGTTTCAGCTCTCTATCATGCATGCTTCATGAAAAAAAAATACAAAAAAATAAATAAATTTAATTTCTGTAATGTTAGCCACCTTTCATCATTTCTCGAAATTTCTACGAATGTATTATTAAAAACGGAAAAAACTTAAATGCCACATATATGTGAGTTTGAAAATTGTTGTAGGTTGTTCTAGATTTCTCTAAAAGTTGCTAAAGTTTCAAATTCCTACCATACATCATCCCTCGCTTTTATTTTGATATTCGACATTTTGAAAGTTATTGCAGATTATTCTAGCTGAAGTTTGAGGTTTATTTTTATGCTTTTTTCGTGAAAAAAAAAAAAACTAAAAAACAAGTAAACATTTTTTACTGTTTAAAATTTGTTTTGTTTTGTACCAAAATTTCTGCCACCTATCATGCCTACTTTGTCAAATAATTAAAAAAAAAATTAATTTAATTTGTGTAGCCTTAGCCAGGCTCTCTTATTTCTCGAAATTTCTATGGAAACATTGTGAAAAACTTGAAAAAAGTTGGTCTTTCGTATTTTTCGAATCTATCATATATATTCCATAAAAAAATATAAGAAATTAAGTGCAATTACCCCCTCTATTTTTTCGAAAATTGAAAGTTATTGAAAGGTTGTTCAAAATTTGATCAGCCAAAATTTGTAAAATAAAAGAAATATATTTTTTTAATAATTCTTTTTTTTGGTCTGAAATTATCACATTGTGTACTGATGAGGCACACAAAAATTTGAATAGGATTAGTAAAATTAAAGAAAATATTTTTTTTGCACAAACTGATGAGTTTAGAAGGAACCACATGAACCAAACAATAATTAGATGATTCTAAGGAACCACGTGGTATCACGAACTTAACTTCTAGGAAACTTGGGCTATAATTGCTTCTGTAGTTTAAGCTCTGATATGTAAACGTTCGTAGGGTTTTGTACTGTTATGCTCAAGCTATTAAATAAGCCATTTGTTCTCATAGGAAAATCAATTTCTGCAATTCATACAGAGAATCATTTATCATCCCATTCTAAGTATTTCAACGTATAACTTCAATTATAACTTTGGTAACTAGTTAAGTTGGAAATGAGGAATATCAATGTAGCTAATTTAGTTTAGAATTTTAATACAGGAGGAGTAAAGGATGAAACTAGACATACATATATTATAGCTAACAACTTTATTTTTCGTTTAATTCTATGTTGGTTTTCAATTAATTAATTTGTATATCTTTATTGTTTCAGGTGAGTCAGATTGGAACTTTGTATGCTATGTAATTTGTTTCCCTGGAAAGGTAAGTATTGGCAATTGTTTCGGTCATTTTTTTCGAAGATATAACCTCAATTTATTTCAATTTCAATTTCTACATTATTCTAATTCCGAATATTAATTAAATCCACCTTTACCACCTAATTAACAGTTCCCGTTAATTAGTAAAAAGAAGCGAAATTTTCTATCCGGCAAATAATAATAGTACCACCGAATTAACAACAGACTGCGGGCAGACGAGCAAAAAAAAAAGAACGCGAAAAAGTTTCTCTATCTATAGCTATGCTCCTATGAAATTTGTTCTACTGTCCTGTTCTGGTGAGCCAAAAATCGCGCCGCCTCGTTCTTGACGTTCGCGAAAAGCACCTGATTAATACGATAAACAGAAACAAGTGAAGAGCGCGGCCGGCCGTTGATTTGCGAATATACCGCAAGCTCTCCGCATGATGGTCGATTCATTTACTTTCAATGTTTCCGGGGGAATATATACTTAATTTTATCGATTTTGTTTTTGTTTTACTAATATATTTTGAAACGTACACTAATGGACGTTATTATTAAAACAAGTTTGATTAAAAAAAAATAGCTGCGTTAAGAGCACTCCTCTCTAGTGTACTAATTCATTATTTTCGCTTGCTCTAGAAGCATAGATGAGGAGGTGAACGCGTTTCTAGCGGGTCTAGGCGCGGAGGATAGGAATAGATATAGATGAACAAAGACACGGTCGTCCGCGTGCTGTATTCTACAACAAGGGAAATGTGTTGCCTTGTCTTCGGGTTAGTGTACCGATTTGACCGCGACTGGATTTTACGTTTATTATGTGCACGTTCCCCCTCGCCATTTGCGGATCTCCTCCTCGCTGAGAGTAATATTCTTCTTCTCAGACTTACAAAGATAGATCTATCGTCTATACACTCTCAGGCTTATGTACAGTATAGTTGTAGGTATGTCGGAATAAAAGGCGAAAGAGACCTGTTTACAGGAAACCGTATCGACGGCGTCTCTGTGTTCTGCGGAGGAATTGGTGCACGAAGATCGAAATGCCTGCGTGAAAGGTGAATAATCGGCTCTAACTATTTAGGAGATGTATGTATATAAGAGAAGAATAATATGAGGAAAGAAAGATGGAGAGATATAGCAAAACTATGGCGTGCTATTTCCAAATTTTTTGCTCGTTATTTACAAACTTCTGCGGCACGATTTAAGCTCCCGTCTTTGACGTCGTTGATAGAATACTAATCTGCAAAAATTGTTTTCGTGGAATTGAGATCGTTACGTTAACGTACACAGTTTTATTTTTATTAGAAAGGATCGGAATTCTTTGATACCTATCACAGAATAAAAGGCTTGTTCTTGAGACAGTTCGCTCAAAATTGATGCTTTAAATGGGAGGAGGAGGCCACATTAGCTGCTTCCTAAGATGTGTGTTCATAACAAAATTGTAAGCTTCTTATTCTCCGTCTTGTGTAGCTTAGCGCCCTTTGCGCCTAAAAGGATTTTTTTTAACTGAGGATTGTTTTCTTCTCCAGTATTCGATATTATTATTCTCCTTTTCTGTGCGGACCTGGGGTTGGCAGACCCTTTTAATATCCTTTCCTCGTAGCTTTAGACTTAGCGTTTATAATAAAATGTGATATCCTTTATAGCTTTGCACAGGATGAATTGGATATGCACAAAAAATGGAAATAGGTAGCGAGCAACAGAAATTTAAAGTGGAACTTAGGGGAGTAAAGTTTGCGTTGCTTAGACAAAGCTAGAGTCAGTTGGTTATCCTCCTTTCCAAGCAGTAGATGCTTGAGGCAAATATTTTCATTTCTTGGCACAATTCATGCACCAAATCTTCTTCTGTGGTGGACGTTAGAGGTGGCGCTAAACATATTACTAATTTCAGTACCAGTTTAAGTTTTGCATCCTTCTGTTAGACCATCTCTGAATGTTTCATCCAGTATAAAGTTTGAAGCAATTGTATAGGTTTTCTTTGGAATCTATTATAAGTTTATTCATTTTTCTTTCCAAGGAAGGATCCTATCTTGTCAGTTCCATTAGTAACCATTCAATCCAATATTCTTGATCAATTTTGCCGTTAGAATCACCTTCCTTAGATGCAAAGATCTTAGCCATACCAGTTAGCAACATATAAGTACAATATACCGTGAGTTTTCTTTTACCTCTGAACATACATACATATATTATAACGTTAATCATCCCCACCCTTTCCTATGTTCAGTTTTAAAATGGACAAGTCAATGCATTGTAATCTTGTGTTGTGTTTAATTGAACTATTTTAATAAGGAAGTGACTATAGTTAATTTATTTTAATAAACTTTGACATCTTGACGTATTTGAACGTTTATTTGTCAAAGACTGCATTGACTTGCTTTGTACAACTGTCTATAATGCATTGACTTGTCCATTTTAAAATTGAACATAGGGTAATGGTAACGTTATATGTTCAGAGATAAAAAAAAACTCACGGTATATGTATTGATCTGTTTTGTGGCAATTTTTTTTCTAGTAGGTTCTTATTCATATTTGTAAATTTCTCTCCAGAGGAATTAACTTTTTATTGTCTCCTTTTGTTGAACTTCCAATCTAAGTTGGCTTTTGAAAACGAGAAGCATATTGGCTTCCTCTTTTGCTAGTCCATCTGCCAAAACATTTCCTCCAGCATTGTAGTGTGTTGGAAACCATGTCAGGTATAGCCTGATATGAGCTCAATACTCTTTTTCATTTTTCTTTGGGCATTCTTGTGCGCGGAGATCGATGACTTGTAATTCTGCGTGGAGGATACTTTAAGACTTTTGGGAAGTTGCTGAATGGACCATTAACACTAATTCTCCTCTCCCCCTCTCCAGGTTACGAATTCCTGGCAGAAATTTTGTTCGCTGGCTAGTTTATCATTGTATCCCTCTTTAGAGATCTACTAGAAGCTAACCTTTTGACTAGCGTATGTATATATTAGTGTTAACGTTAGTGTGATTGTCAAACGTTCTCTATTTTTGGGCACCATACAGGATGTCACTATTGTTATCCTTGTTGGTTTAAACATTAGGATTTCGTCCAATAGGTTCTCCTAAAGTTTGCCAACCATCTCAGTTTAGTAAGTTTTTGGTGACATTCATTCTGGCACATGGATACTCTCGTTCGAAATGGTGATAATATATATGGTCTTTGCTCTGCTGTATGTGGTTGCTGCCAAAAGTTATTATAGGAAAAGAAATAAAAAGCATTTTGGAGGAAGAGAAACAAAGAAGTCGTTAAGACTACAAAATGAATAGAAGTGATCCAACCAACAAGATTCAAGAAAACTAGAAATGTTTGGCTTCTAGGTATTAAAGTAAATCCTTTTTGACAACACAATACCAATAAATTTTCTTCAAACTTAACCCAACAGATATTTTAGGTTGCTCCATATCTTTTATGGTCTTGCAATCCATATGCTGCTGTAGATAACCTCTCTCCCCAAAATAAAGCTGGATCACTGCAGAGGTTCTTTATTTATGTTCTGAATCCGCCAAGAGTGACTTTTGGTGATGCTGGATGTTCAGGTTATTTAGTAATGACCACCAAAGTCTATAGTTTTGTTGTGGATTTTTGAAATTGGTGCAGTCTAGGATGAATATTATAGCAAAGCAGTGCTTTGAAGAAAAGATGATGGTAATTGGCCAGAGAGTTATTCTCATCTATCTCGCCCAAAATCCAGTTGCTTCCACAGACTCTCATACTTTACTAGAAGAAATCGCAAAAGTTTAGAAAACACTTTTTCTGACTTCATAGAGTCGCCATGCAATTTATGGCCTGTCGTAAATCTACAAGACGCAAAGCTCAACGTGTTTGCGTAGATAAGTGAATTGATACTTACGGTATCTCAACATTTCTAATGAAATCGAGTAGCCTGAGATCGCGTGCGTATATTATGTCGTGTGTCAATGTTCCGTACATTGCCGAACAAAAATATCCTAACTTTCTAACTAAAAACTGTTTTTTTTTCGTATCTGACAAGATTGTTTTTAATTTTTTGCTAATATTTTTGATAATTATCCCGAGATTTTTTGGCATCCCATTTAACAAACAGGATTGGGTCAAATTTATCTCAACATAAAAAATGTTGGTGTCCAAACTTCCACCATTTGCAAAACATCCTGACTAATACGAAGCCAATAAAGCAATTCGAGTAAAACAATTCATTTATGACACCAAACGATTCGTTCGAGTACTTGCGCTCTTCGTTACCGCACCGATACGACATCATCTGGGTATTTGTCGGGAGGAATGATCTGTGGCGGTGAGTGCGTTGCACACGCATATACCCGCAGTTCGTAGCATATTTCCACATCAGGCCAAATTGTGTGCAGTACACGTCATGCACGTATAGTGAAACACCAGCGCGAGCACTATACGATGTCGTATAAAGTACAACCTTAGGTATAGTAAGTTATACCGTGTAGTAATGGCATCGGGAGTGTTAAACAGCAATGACCGTATACTGGGTTCATCGCTCTTGAGGTCGTTGATTGTTGTTGGGCCGATCTTAGGTGCTACTATGTGAATGTGTGTACATACAACCACTATTACGCTAGTGTTTTGCTGGTCGTACTGGTATTGTAGGGATTATTTAGATGATCTAATATGAATGATGGGTATACCACCTTATGTAAGAGTTTCTTAGTATTTCTCAGGAATATATACGCGAAAAGCATCCAGCGAACAAATTTAAAGATCGGCTTTCATATAAACTAAACTTTTTTTTGCCCAATTACCGATATGGCGCCCACTTGTAGCTCGCAAAATTTTTTGTTCGAATAAAACTTCGAAAAGTGGAACTTTTCATAACACCTACTGAAAGAAGACGGCAGGCTGTGATGGATCGTATCGCCCACGTTAGAAGTTACTGTTTGGGAGAGTTGTAGCGAACTTAAATGATGAATTATTACTTGGAAAACAGATTTCTTCAATCGAGGACGTAGACACAGCAAAGAATAATTGATTTAATTGAATGAGATAGTTTAAAACTTGTCCAGATCAGATTTGCTACTCTTTTCAGAAATTCTAAATTCTTAAAAATGTTCTTGGGTGTACTAACTAGCTATTTTATCAATTTTTGTTTGATCCTTCATGAAATGTCAAAGGTTGGACAGCTTATTTTAGTAGTTGTTCTAGGGATTGTTTCAAAATTCTGAAAATAATTTGGAAATATCCAGGTTTGGTAACCTCCTCCATCAAAATTTGACAATCATATCAAGTTGCTTGGAGGTTGTTCTATATCGTTCCAAAATGGTTGCCTTCTATCATACTATTCTGAACATTGTCCGAAAACGTTGGTCTGCCTTCAAGTATATTCTCCAAAATGACAGCCATCTCCCTTGTGTGATTCACAAAGTAATTGAGAAATACGAACTTTCAGTAGCTTGCTCTGCCTATCTGTGTCATGATGTTATAGGCATTGCCTCAAAATTTGGGAGGCCTTTTTCCTCCTTTTTGGCAGTTTTAGGTTGTTGAAGATTTGTTCTATGTTTTCAAGATTTTTGCTTCTTATCATGCTATTCTGAACATTTTCCTAAAATGTTTGCCTTTTATCTGGTGTAAGTCTTAAAAGAATTGGGAACAATGAAATTTTGTAAACTTCTCCCAACATTCCCTCAAAAATTGAAATTTTGACAGACGATTGAGGTTTTTGAAGGCCTGTTTTGCGTTTTTGGAAGATTTTTACCTCTTATCATGCTATTCTGAACATTTTTCTAAAATGTTTGCCTTCCATCGAGTATAAGTCATAAAAGAATTGGGGACTACAACATTTTGTAAACCTCTCCCAACTTTCTCTCGAAAATTGAAATTTTGCCAGAAAATTGAGGTTGTTGAAGGCTTGTTTTACGTTTTTGCAAGATTTTTGCCTTCTATCATGCTATTCAGAACATTTTTCTTAAAATGTTTGCCTTCCATCAGGTATAAGTCTTAAAAGAATTGGGAACTATGAAATTTTGTAAACTTCTCCCAACATTCCCTCAAAAATTGAAATTTTGACAGACGATTCAGGTTGTTGAAGACTTGTTGTACATTTTTGCAAGATTTTTGCCTCTTATCATGCTATTCTGAACATTTTTCTAAAATGTTTGCCTCCCATCAGATATAGATCATAAAAGAATTGGGGACTACGAAATTTTGTAAACCTCTCCCAACTTTCTTTCGAAAATTGAAATTTTGCCAGACAATTGAGGTTGTTGAAGGCCACTTTTATGTTTTTGTAAGATTTTTGCCTCTTATCATGCCATTCTGAACATTTTCCTAAAATGTTTGCCTTCCATCGAGTATAAGTCATAAAAAAATTGGGGACTACGAAATTTTGTAAACCTCTCCTAACTTTCCTTCAAAAATTGAAATTTTGACAGACAATTGAAGTTGTTGAAGGCTTGTTTTACGTTTTTGCAAGATTTTTGCCTTCTATCATGCTATTCTGAACATTTCGCTAAAATGTTTGCTTTTCATCGAGTATAAATCATAAAAGAATTGGGGACTACGAAATTTTGTAAACCTCTCCCAACTTTCTTTCGAAAATTGAAATGTTGACAGACAATTGAGGTTGTTGAAGGCTTATTTTCCTCTTTGTCTTTGAAAGAAGATTCAGGTTTCTTCAATATTATTCTAAAATTCTAACCTTCTAGCTTGCAGAATCTATGCAATAATGAAGCAAATTTTGATAATCCACGCTCCTACACCTAAAACACTTTTATTTTGAAATAAGTTTACCTTTGACAGTTGTAAACACACACAGTTGTAAAATAATTGAGAAGACAAGTAAGGGTAAGGTGTAATTTAGAGCAAACTTAGAATAATCTGGCATTACTGAACTGTACATGGTAGAAGGCCAATAGTTTGAACTTCAGAAGGGGATGGTAGGAATCTTCTTGCCAATATTTTTTGTTCGATTTTCTAACAAACCTAATTCTCTCCATATTTTCCACACCATAAGTCCTCAGCATTGCAAGGGACTTATCTTAGTAAATGAAGGTTTCAAAATAGTAAATAAATTGATTTAGAGTCCAATTTAGTCCAACATCAGAGGAAAGCTTAATTCATAGTAAATTTATTGTAAACGTCAGGTTATGATTTTAAGTATTGTTGACACAAATATGCAGATGCATGAACTTGGTCCAACCAATCTTAGTGACGCATTTAACTGAAATTTTGGGGTTCCAGTATATGCATTCGTATGGACCGAAGATATATCCTAAACACATGCAGGACTGAAGTGGCCCAGCGAATCTTCAACAACAGAAAATTCACAGAAATTGAATGAAGTCTACTTTTTTGGCCAATCTTTGCTAAAACTTTAAGAGCAGCAAATTTTGTTCCGAAAATTTCAAAATTTTGGAAACTCTACATCCAGCAGTACACCACCAATCACTAGGAATTCTTGTTGTTAACAAATTTTGTTCTTCTTTTTTATTCCTTTCCAAAATTATGAAACATTTTTATCTCCAGCTGCTCCAGCTAGAAAATCTGAAACATATTCTTTTGATTAGCAAATTTTAGATGCTTAGCTTTCTACCAGATAAATTATCAAAAGTGTGAAGAATCACCAATTTGTGGAAGCTTTTTCAACCTCCAAAGACAGATTTGGGTTGCAAAAATATTGCCCAAAACACTGCAAAATTTGCCTTGATTTCTAATTTGGATTAAAGCAACAGTTGTATCAAGTCCCATTACGTAACATATTTATCGACGGCTCCACGACTAACTGATTATGGTCGCGTCGATGTGTTTTCTTTCTGTGTGCGCTGCATTAGCACACACTACACGCGAACAATGATACGATGTGGCCGGCTGTTGCAGATCGAGAGCCAGATTACCTGTTGAGGTAAACTTAACGGTGAAACAAAGTTCGATGTTCTCTCGGGAAGCTCTCGGAATGTAATAACAGCAGCGTTTGTGTGTGCATGCATGTAATGTTTCTCTTCCGACGTGCATGTAGGTGTACATACTACCTTAGATCGTGTATAATACGAAATGCCGAATAATTACAAAAAAAAAATTGAACTCGGTCGAAAATTTGCAAACGTACCGAAAACCATTTCGCTTACGACTTCCTTTTTTATCATTCAGAAAAGTAAAAAAGTATTACCCTTTCTCTCCAACCAAGACCTAGATTCGTGCGTATATGGGAACTAACCACTTGGATGTATGTCAAAAGTAATCTAGTGCTGAATCGTAACATTGAGTTATGTAACGCTGAAAGGCGTTGAAGAAGTTGTTCTTTTGTTGCAAATAAGCATTTAATTTTTTTATTTCATTCCAATCATCAGTTAAGGATAAAAAAGATGTTACTCAACTGCGCGAGAGCGATTTAATCGAAACAATTAACGAAAGGGATTACAGCAATAGCGCTTGAAGCGACGACCGTCGTGTTTACAAGATATACAGCTCGCGTAAATACAGTGGTGGATATAAGTATTTGATACCGTATACTGCGCGTTCCTTCATATATAGGAATTTTTGTTGCTTGGTGATTTGATTTTGTCAAGGCAAATCAAATTTGCATTTCATAGATAGCAGTAGGTAACTTGCAGCACCATGGCTTCAGTCACTTAACGTTAAACAGTCTGTATATAGTGACTAACATGTATGTACATACAGCAAATTGATAAGTCTTCTATGCAACCACACCAGACTGTATAAAGTCGATGACCTCACGATCTGGGTTTGGCAGCAATTTGACTGGTTCAAAAGCAGATTCTCTAGTTTTGAGCTTGTTGAGGTCTGGATTTGAAACCACTTTATAGCTAACCAAACCAAGCCTAAAAATGCAACGCAAAACTAGATAAACTGCTTTCTAAATCAACTAAACTGACTTCTGAACCAACTAAGCTCCTTTCAAAACCACCTCATATAATCTTACACCTTATACAGGGTGTCTTACGAGGAACTGCATCGATCGATACATGGAAGAGTATACATTGGAAAATTTTGAAAATTTTGGAGTATATTAAAGTCGATGTGCGCTATTAAACTAAAATATTTATAATAACCTGACGCATACGGTTATACCGGAAGTGGCTGTCAACTTTTTTATATTAAATGGAACACCCTATATATTATTACATTTTTCAATTTCTCGTTTTTTTTTTTTT
>ML219390.1:518-32376 GCA_004785975.1 Popillia japonica | reverse complement strand
ATTATCGTTAAATTTAAATAAAACCAAATACAATTGATACTATTCAAAAAAAGGTAAATAACTTTGTAAATTTACAGATTTCAAATAATTCCATAAATTGTACTGAATCGGCACTCTTTCTAGGAATGACTTTTACTTCTACTTTAAGCAGGAATACCTATCCATTGTCAGCAACTAATAAGTAAATTAAATATCTCAATTTTGGAACTAAGATCTCTAAAGAATACAGTATAACTAAGCACTCTGAAAATGATATACTATGCTAAAGTTTTATTATTACCGTTTATTTCGAATTGATTATTGGAATGTGCTGTATTGATTTAGTTCTTTTTTGTGATCTTTCTTTTTTGTGACGTTTTCTATGCCCAATGCTTGGGCACAGGGTATCGCACAGCACAGAGCTACATACAGGAGCCGCTCTCAAAGAAGTTAAGCCTCATAAAGAGGGCAAAGTTAGAGGGCGCCTTCTAGGTTTACTGGGGATCACAATAGACAGGGAAGGTCGCTGTGAAAGAGGCCCATAGGGCCATCCCTAATTTAATCTAATCTCATCTAATCTATGTTCAATGCGGATCAAGTGAAATAAAGATGATTATTATTAAATATTTTCCGTAACCCAAGGGGGTCGACAAGGTGTCGCCCGGAGAGATGGTATTTCTTTTGCTTCCCAGATTTTAGATTCCTTCTTCAACTGGTGCTTTGACACGCCAAAGAAAGGCATTGTCTTGTAAGTTCGTCCGCCATGTCATTTCCTTTGGTATTAGTATGACCTCAAACCCACATCAGGGATACCCTCTTTTTTGGGACCAATTCATTCATCTGATATTTCCAGACCAAATTGGAGTATGTAGTTAGAGCTTTTAGAGCGGCCTGACTATTGGTACATATATACATATACCGTAAATGTTTGCACAAAGAGGTGCGGCGTGTATCTCGGCGAAAAAAATTGTTATAGATGCTTCTAGGGCTCTACAGAGGTTGGTTTTTGGTCCATAAATGCCAACTCCTACCCATTTAATGGTTTTGGTCCGTATACCAGACAAGATCCTTCTTCGAAGTTGGATCCACCAGAGCTCCATTCGTCGTGGCTGGGAAATTGTACTCTGAATGTTTGCTCGTGGTGCAATTTGCCAGTCATTCTCGTAGGTCACCTAGAATCCGTAGGTGTACATGGAGAACTGCAGTTCTCTTAATCACGATCTGCAGGGGTGTTAGTCCCACCAGCACTTCTATTTAAGTAGTTGGGTAGGTGTGGTTCCCAGACGTATTAGTCGCTGTAGTTCTTGCAACTTACCATAATAATAATAATAATAAATTTTATTGCCATGGTTCAAAGAACATTGAAATTGTCTGTAGCAAAGAATGTTACAAGATAAAATAAACAGAGTAACATAGGTATTCATACTAAAAATACACAGGTGCATATAAAGAATTATAACATAAAACACACATTGGTTAAAACACCAAAATGTATAAAAAATATCAATAAATCAATTACTACTGCTCAAGGTACTCGCCCACAGTGTAGTAAGTATGCGCCAATAAATAGTTTTTAGCCTCATATTTAAACTGATTTTGACTAGCTATGGATTTTATGTACTTAGGCAATCGGTGATAGCATATAATGGCCTGATACATGGGACTGGACTCATAAAATTAGTTCTATGTGAAGGAATATTAGATTACGGCGGCCCCTCGTCGTCATGCCACTAGATACGTCACAGTTTCTTACAAATGTGCCTTCATTGGCTTTATAAAATATCAGAAATTCGTGAATAAAGACACCAGCCAACCGCAAAATAACGAGGATCCCAAACAAAGGGCGAGTCTGTAGATGTGACTCCCATCATAACTCTAATAATCATTTTTTGTAGTATAAATAATTTCTTTGCAGATGGGGTGCAAGTCCAGAAAATAACACCCTACGGCAGTCTGGATTCAACATACGCATAATAGAATAACACTATTGACTGCAAACTGACACTATCTCGAAGCGATCGAACAGCATATACTGCCGAGCATAGTTTAGGTTGGATGGCTTCAGAGTGCTGCTCAAACTTAAGCCGCAGATCAACAGACAAACCTGGAAAGTTTACACAGTCACTATCAGGTATACTTCTACCGTTAAAACGAATGTAAAGGTCTGAGGAAGTGTTATATGTAAGTAGTTGGAACAAAATGTAGTAGAACTGTTTTATCCCCGTTCAAGACAAGTCCATTCAAGGAAGACCACTCAGTCATGCTGCTCACGATATTACTACACAGCACCGACGTTTACGGTATGAATGCTCCAGATACAATGCAACTCGTATCATCAGCATACTGGGACAATGAAAAGCAACCCAAATGAGAGCCGAAATTATTCACATATACTATGGTTCATTCACATGTACTATGGTTCTGCAGTGGCCAACGAAAACTCGGCACGCACCACAGAACATTTGGGGCCAACAAAGCTTCGGCTCGCCCAACGGTCAGGATCTGCTGGCCAACTCGATCGGCTCCGGCAGTCAGGTAGAAAGGAGGAGAGAGCTGGAAAGCAAGTGTATTTTAATACCAAAACGCGGCCTTTATATATCCTGGCCAGTACCTTTTTGTGGCATGACATCACAAGCAAAAACATGGTTTAATCATACACAGCATATCAAAACTGGACATATACAAGTTAGTTCAAAAGTGTTTACATATGTATATTCACAAGTGCAAGAAAACAAGTAAATAAATAATTAATAATTAATAAATTAAATTAACTCAGGCAAAAGAATATAACGGAAATTAATTCTAAAAATTGTTTCTCTTGCGACGAACACTGTGGTTCGTTACAACGCCTGCATGTATGTATTCTATACATATATTGTGGATATATGAGTTGGTAAAAATGTTATGACTGGTTTAGATATTTTTGTTGGTGGGTAAACATTTGCCAATGCAATGTTAATAAACGTGTGGTATTGGTCTGCTATCATCATTTCTTCCATTCCGCCAATATATTGTTGACCACAAGTCTGAACAAAGGTTGAAGTTGAAGGTATATTAGCGAATTGAAGAAAAGCAAATTGTTGCTACACTGAGGAACTGACTGAAATTGGTACAAGGATTGTATACATTAGTATTGTGCAGCTCATTGCTAGGAGAGAAGTAAAATGGAGACTGTGCCTAGTGATATCCTAATTAGCTTATAAACCTTCATTACGATCGATTGCCATATGTTTCCTTCCATTCCTTGGGTACTTAGAATCTACTGAAGAGTAACGTGGTTATTGCGTTCTAATTGGCTCAATGGTATGTTTTTGAGACTGACACAAACAAAATAATCCAGCACCAAGTGACACAGGAAGTAGGAGTGAGAAAGATAAAATTGCTGAAGTGAAAATCAATGTTCTAGTTTTAAAATTATAATGCTTACCAGTAAATAAAACTTTCATCTGACTGAGGGGCGCGGGGAATCATTATACGGCAGGCAATAAAATTTGACAAAGACGTTAATCTGCTATAAACAAATAAGAGAAAAAGTGGTACAATCCGAAAGATTTCGCCCACAAATAAACCATTCCCATTTTAAAGCACTACCATTCCTTCTGCGATCTGCGCCACTTGTGCTATAAATTCACATGATTCCCTCCAGCAAGTCGATAAATTACATCAAAAAATGATAAACATCCTTTTTTATGGTAAGCCAAAGAATATTATTTTTATTATTAAAGGAAAGGAGAGAAAGATATCGACGTTTCGCGTCGTCGAAAATAAATTTATGTTCGAGCTAATAAAACCGGAGGATGGAAATAAAAATTCGGAACCATTCATACCGACACACAACAGCGGAATATAACAAATAATGATGATGACCCTGTACCGGTGTAATGAGAGGAGACTTCCGTGTTGTACTGAATATCTAGCGGGGTATTTTAGTTAAATGGCTGAATTATACTATTTTAGTTTTGACGGATTATATACTATGAATGTCTTTACTGACTTTTTTTATTATTAATATTAAGTTTGTTTCGAAATAGAATTACAGGTTTAAATCTTTTATAATAATAGTGTTTTATTTAACCATTTTTGTGTGGAAGATTTGAATTGCTCAGACATTTAACTAAATAATTTAGCTGTCTAGTAATGAGGGTAAGTATAAATGTCGAAAACTCGAATGAGCGAAAGGAGCCTCGTTGACTTTGGAGACCGCAGCTCATCTTTCTCATTGGTGGTCCGTTATTATCATTTATTGTTTTATTACCATAAGTAGTCTTTCTCTTAACATCTCCCTCGAGCTGTAAAACTCAAATGCTGCTCGGCATGGTACCCGATTCCTGTCATTTCTCGATTTTTTTTCATTGTCTGATTGTCTCTTTTCCGTTTAGTTTTTCTTTTCTTTAATAATGACGGTTTCTCTGGTGTGCTGTATACACTTCTTTTGTCTTCTTGCACTATTTTCAACAGAGAAATAGGATACGATATAGTTTTTGTAATATCTTAGCCCCTTTATAAGAAAATAATAACCCCGGGAAATAATATCTGTTCTTTATTTTGCAAATACAAGGTTTCTGTTACAGTTCGTACAACAGCTGCCAACCACAATGTCACGTGATATATGTATGATAATGATAATAATAATGATAATGATAATGATAACATTTATTGGCCTAGTCGATACAAACGGAATCTACATTAGGCAAGGCAAAATTTTACAATTTTTGAAAAGATAAAAAACAGTACATTGAAATTATAAAACATAATACTATGTAATATACATACATAAGTACAGGACAACACTAATTGTTGAACATGCTTACAAATTTGTCGATGGAATATACAGTGTGTCCAGAAACTCTCCTGACAAACGAAGACCGAAGATTCAGATAATTTTAAGACAATTTAACCCAATTTAGCCTAGTCCGAAAATGCTTCCTAAGGGAGCTAGAGCTCTTTCAAGATGGCGCCTTGCAATTAGCTTTTTTTTAATATCTCCAGAACGCTAATATTTAGAAAAACAAAAACTGGTATGCTTATTTATCCTCCAGAGATGAATCGATTCCATCAATTGCGAATTTCTAGTACCGGTCATAGGCGTCCGTTTTGGGTAGGTTAACGGTAATTTTAACGCATAACTTTTTTGTCTTTAATTTTTAAGCATTTGTGACACTGGATTATTAAATTTTCAGGTATTCTAGTACTAAAAGGTACTCTTACTTTAAGTCGGTAGGATACACCGATTTCTAGAAAAATCGATTTGAAAATTTTTCGTTTTTTCGTCACTAAAATTCAATTTATTATGTACCTACTTATTTTTAGCGACGAAGTTGGCTAGGACACTTAAGGCATGGATGAAAATTAATTTAATAAATCATCTTTTGTTTCAATAAATGCAGCACACAATTCGTAAAAAAAGTTTGGGAAAAGAAGCAAAAATTAATTTGAAACAAAATTTTAGCTGAAGATTTTTAAAAACAAAGTATTTATTACAATGGAACGAAACTAACAAAAAAAGAACAAGTATCAAAGGTAGATGGTTACAAAAGATGCTCGATGTGATGACCATTAGTCTCTATGCATAAATTTACCATTTTGCTTAAATTCGTTGCAAGCATCTTGTATCCTCAGCCAGAGTTGTGCACGATTTTGTATAGAAACAGAATAAACAAATGCTTTTATGTATCCCCAAACACAATAATCGCAAAGATTCAAATCCGGCGACCTTGCTGGCCAAGCAACTGCACCGCCTCTTCTAATCCAATGGTCTTCATAGTTATTATCTAGAAAGTCTCGTACATTCCTGCTAAAGTGGGCCGGACAGCCGTCCTGTAGAAACCATAAGTTTTGCCGAATATTTAAACGCACCTCATCTAACAAATCAGGTAAAATATTTTGCAGGAAATGTAAGTAGTCAACACCATTTAAACGAACAGGTAATTCCACAGGTCCAAGTAGATAAGCGTCAACTACTCCAATCCAGACGTTTATGCTAAACCTATGCTGATGCTTAAATTCTTGAACAACGTGGGGATTGTCACCAACGTACGAATAATAGTGTGCATTATGTACATTAAAAATTCCATTTTTTGAGAATGAAGCTTCGTCACCAAACAAAGTGTACCTGAAAAAATCTTCATCTTGATTTTTCTGATTTTGTAAGCATCTACCGAATTCTACACGAGCAGGAAAATCTCCTTCTAGCAGTGCTTGCACCTTTGTAAAATGAAAAGGATATAAATTTTCTTTGTGTAAGATATTTCATACGGAAGATTTTGAAATTGTGGGGTACATGGCAGAGAGTCTTCGAACGCTAATTTCTGGATTTTCCTCAACTTCCATTAAAATAACATCTTTATGTTCTGCTGTTACATCATTATGTCTCCCTTTTTTGGGACCACTGAACCTGTTTCTCTTAATCGTTGATGATGAGTTGTAAATGTTGAGTGAGTGGGGATGCTGACGAATGGAAAATTTTTCAGCGTATTTACGTTGCGCTGCTCTAGCGTTACTTCTCTTTTCGCCATAAACTAAATGCATATCGGTGTATTCTTCATTAGTAAAAACCATTTTGCTACAAAGTAAAAAATTAAAAGATAAACTTTGCGAACTGACAACAATTTGACAATTAAAAACGTAGGTTTTATTTCTGTTGGCAGTTCAGAGCCAACTAGTGCAAAAAATAATAAATTGAATTTTTCTAGAAAACGGTGTATCCTACCGACTTAAAGTAAGAGTACCTTTTAGTACTAGAATACATGACAATTTAATAATCTAGTGTCAAAAATGTTTAAAAGTTAAAGACAAAAAAGTTATGCGTTCAAATAACCGTTAACCTACCCAAAACGGACGCCTATGACCGGTACTAGAAATTCGCAATTGATGAAATCGATTCATCTCTGGAGGATAAATAAGCATACCAGTTTTTGATTTTCTAAATAGAAGCGTTCTGGAGATATTAAAAAAAAACTAATTGCAAGGCGCCATCTTCAAAGAGGTCTAGCTCCCTTAGGAAGCATTTTCGGAATAGGGCGAATTGGGTTAAATTGTCTTAAAATTATCTGAGGAATCTCCGGTCTTCGTTTGTTTAAATATTTTTTCGTCAATACATGATTTTAAGGATTCTGGCAGGAGATTAAATAACCTTACTCCCACTGAAGATGGTGCACGCCTCGTTACATTAACTTTGTTGAAAGGGTGTCTGTAATTGTCTTTTCCCCTAGTGCTATAGTCATAGCTTTTCCCATTTTTTACAGACTCCTTTTTATTATTAAACATGTAAGTGAGAACTTCAAAAATATAAACTGCTGGCACAGAAAGTAATTTAAACCTAATGAAAAAAGGTCTACAGGATTTAATTGTCCTTATATCAGCAATACATATGATAATTCCTTCCTGAGCTAAAAAAACTCCATGTACAGGACCCGATGACCCCCCAGAAGGTAATGCCGTATTTTAACCGAGAATAAACCTCACTATAATAAAAAGACAATACAGCTCCTAATGGTAATATATTTTTTAAGTTTCTAATAAGCTTTGTTCATTTTCGCGATAATATCTCCCAGTTTAAAGTCTCATCCAGCAAAATACCAGGAAATTTTACCTCTTTTGTAGGCAATAACAAAGCATTGTTTACGGAGACATTGACATCTAAACTTAGTTTAGACCTCGCCGTATGATTAAACATATAATTAGTTTTTGAAACATTTAGATGCAGTTTATTAAGAGCAAACCATTGATGTAGTTCCGCCAATAATGCATTTGCCCTGTTTTGCACATCGATAGGATCAGTTCCTGTAACAACTGCAGAGGTGTCGTCTGCATAAGTAAACAAAGAATAGTTAATGAAATCCATTATATCATTTATAAAAATCAAAAATAAAACAGGACCCAAAATTGAGCCCTGTGGTACACCAAGGGTAACAGGCAAATATAAAGAACAAACGTGATTTAAGACATTGTTTGGTGATTTGTGCAAAATTTTAACGAATTGCTGTTTCCCAGTTATAAATGAAGTAAACCAGCTTGCAACCACCCCGCGAACGCCAAACTGCTCCAGCTTGTTCAACAAAATGCCATGATCTACAAAATCAAATGCTCTAAAAAGGTCGCAGAAAACACCCATCGTGCACTCACCACGGTCGAGTGACTGTACAACGTCGTTTATGAAAGAGTGCATCGCTAAAATAGTGGAATGTCCTTGTCGAAAACCATGCTGTCTATCAATAATAACATTATTACGTTCGAGATGATCGAGAAGCCTCGAAAGCATCGCATATTCAAATACTTTGGAGAAACTTGAACTTATTGAAACCGGTAGATAGTTCGCAACACTGTCCCTGTCATCCGTCTTATGGATCGGATGGACAACTGATACTTTTAAAACAGCTGGAAAGACACCTTTGTCAAAATAAAAATTGATTAGTTGAGTTAGATGTTAGAACTAAGTGTGGTAGAATAATTTTCAGAACCTTACATGGCACATCGTCAAAACCTGAACTATGTTAATATTTTAATTTACTAAATATACCTAGCATTTCGGCTTCAGTAAAAGGTAAAGCACACATACTCTTGCAGCTACTTATAAACTCACTATTCTTATTTAAGGCTACACTTGGATTACTAGCTACTCCATTCACAATACTTTGAGGTTCACTAACAAGGAATTTATTAAATGCAGTGGCCACCTCTAGAGGGTCATCCACAAGATGGTCACCCACCAGGAGCGAAATATTTTTATTATTTCTTCCATCATACGTAAAATCCGATATAATGGACCATGCTTCCCGACTTCGATTGCTAGAGTTAAGAATTCTATAAGAGAAATATGATGACTTCGTAGATCTTAGTAGGGCACTGTGTTTACGTTTTGCTTCAAAGTAAATTTCACTTAATTGCGGATATCTGCTGTAAATAGTAAAGATCACGAATATTATGACTACTTTTCTTCACTTCATTTGATACCCAGTTGTATTTATGTTTACCTACTATTAGCATATATGACATCTCGCAATGGAAAAAATATGTTAAAATAATTCATGAATGTATAATAAAAATAATTAAAGGAGCTGTTTTCTCGAGTTACACGAGGAGCATCTTTGGGTTTATTTGCTTTAGTATTGTGTGATCATACGATAAAGATTCATTTTTCGAATAATGCAAACGTATTTGCGTTACCGTTAGTTCCAAATTCCAATACAGGTCAATACAATTTGCGTAAAGCTGAATACGTAAGATTATATCATTCATCATCTCGTTAAAATTTCAAAACTAAATCCCGTAAGCTTCCTTTGATCACTATAGGTATTAAGTCTAATTCGAGAGATAAGAAGTATTTTCACAAGAAATTGATCAACACTGGGATTGCTTCCTGGTATAATAGTTATGTCGCCACAATTGAACGCAATATCAATGATTGCTCCTCAAATCTGTGGAAATGGTTTAATGCCAAAAAATGAAGCACCAGAATTTCTTTGAGAGTGTGGGATTCATTCGCAAACGAGTATACTGAGCCCGTTGATATGGTTAATGCTTGCACCAATACTTTTTATGCAGCCTACAGACCTGTGTGATGGTGGATTTCCAAAGCCACCGAGCTGGAATCTTGCCATTGTATATGTATGTTTCCGACAATTGAAGAGGAGCTTATGTTCATTCAACGTTCCAAACATTTGTCCTCTATTCAAAAAACATAGTCCAATTCTTCTTTCTAATTACACAGCCATTGTATTTATATATATAATACAGATGGAGAAACTAATGAGTGACTAATCTAAAACAGTTCAGAATATTTGGATTGTCCTTTTTATCTGTGGTTAAGTTATTTTATACTTGCAATTTTTATCATCATTCTGATGAATGAATAGCAAGGTGATAGCAAGCGACAATGACATTTAATTAATACAAGTGAATTTATGCCGTAATTGCCGGTATCGACCGAGAGATGTCTCTACTGATTGAATCTGAGTATACACAGCCGTCGCAAAAATGCCGCACACCTATCCGGTTGCGATCAGTTGGGTTTCTATTTCGCAGGAGAAGAAACGATACTCCGCATTACCTAGCTACATCAACCATTCAGTGAAAATCCTTATTAAATTGGAGATGTTCAATCCATTTTTCAAACTGTCTATCTAAAAATCGACTAAGATCCGTGCGCGGGAGTCTCACAGCTCGCCTGAAATTTATTCGTAGCGTAATTTCATTTTCACTTCTGATGAATGTTCCACAGTTAGAATCCAATCTTTGCGATTTAACTTCCGATGCAAAAATAATTTTCACGTCTCATTCCCGCCAGGCTCGATCCAATAGTAAAATGCGAGACCGGTCGTCTGGCTGGAAGAAATCATTTCTGTTGTATTCTCTCGCGATTCGGCTCGTTCGTCGTTTTTTTTTTGTTTTCCCGTTGGCGGTTTCTATCTCCCTGTTTTTGGTTTCCGGTTCTGCAACGACAGATGCTGAATTAGACGCGAATTAAAATCATATTTCAAGGCACTTACAATTGCAGACGGTTCTAACATCCTCTTCCACGGATTTTGATGGGATTTACTTGCTTTAGTATCGTAAAGGTGCAGTGATTATAATGCGTTTGTAAAAAGTTGTAAGAATTAGCTTTTTTTAGTTGGCGATATTAAACTAAGATTGCCACTTTTTGTGATGTTAAAATATGAAATAACAGAGAAATGTAATAAAGCTGGCGTAATAATTCAGCAATGAGGTTAGAGTTTATGGGAGCTCTTTCCATTTATATGATTGGGAGCCCATCTTTCACGATTTAATGCTTTACGTCATATCAGATGTCGATTTGTTAATGTTGCAGACTTTTCTGTGGCTGAGAGATAATGAGAAGGTAATCTTTAGTGATAAACTTTACTTTCATTTGGGCAGCGTACTTTTTTTAAGATGCTCGCGCTCGTGCTGCGACAGTGACCTGTGTGCGGTACTGTGACATGCTGCATAATTTTTGAACCCGCAGCTCTTCAAAATTTTCCGAGCTATGACTTGGTTCCAGCAAGATGGTGCTACAGCATATACGGCACAGTTGTCCATTCCCACTGTAAGTGAATTACTCCCGAGTTGTCTCCCCACTCAACATGGCGACACTGCCTGGCCACCGCGATCGCCTGACCTTATCCCCATGGATTTCTTTTTGTGGCGGTACCTTAAAAGTCGCCCCAGACAACATCGTCGACCTACAACAACGTATCCGCGATAAAATCAACAACATTCCAGCTGCTCTAGGCGAGCGTGTGTTTCAACACCTACTTACCAGTGTCGACGAATAGTATCGTCAATCGTCAAATCGTTAAGGGGGGCAGCATATGGACAATATTATTTTCGAACAGTAAATCCACATGTGTATGCTTGCATATTTTTTTAAGAAATCTATTCAAACTTTACGCATATTTTCGTTATACCTTTTTGAAAATGAAAAGTCAATCTTGGTCACCTGTTCTATTGATGTAAACCTCTACAGCAATCTGTAAATGTTTAATGTAGTATAGCGTGTATAGGTAGCAAGTTCAATTTCAGAAGACATTCAAAATAATCTTTGAGGTACAATTCCGCAATCCATATTGAATAGATTCGATCTGCACAACACAGTAACTTGTGCCAGAACGTGTCAAAACTCCTAGCGATATCTTAAATGAATTTCCAAGGTCTTCTGTTGTTGTAAACAGCTGCAAGTTAAAATTTCTTCGCGGAGGTAAAATTATGTTTGCTGGATTCTGTCATGGACGAATCCTTTTCTTTAGTCTGCTCAATCAGCCAATTGCGGCTAATTAGTCTGTAAATTTTAAGATGAAATATTCTCTTTTGCGCTGGCTCAAGATTGTTACTTTTGCAGTTAGAGTTGGATAAGAAATGATAGATATGGGCCGATGATTCTGTAGAAATAAGCAATGCTTGCGTAGTCCGCACAGTGTATCCCACATTTGGGAACTGTTGTGAAGGTTTAGATCAATAGAATAGCTGACCGATTGGCTAATAAGTCTGTTGGCCTAAATGGTCGGTTGGGTTAAGTGATCTGTTGTTCGCGCTAGTCTGCGCTAGTCTATTCATCGCGCTGGTCCACCGGTGGCTGGTCCGACCAAACTAGAAGAGTTTGGTGGACCAGTTAAAGTTAAAATCCGAACGGTTAACTCCTTTTAACGCATAGTTTTAAATGAGGGGTCGTAATAAGCTAGAATGGTTGCGCCTCTGTGACTTCTTGACAGTTCTGACGTTTGGGCGCCATTCTGAACGGATTTTTGCATACCAAATTGGGGAAACACGTTTCTCCGAATCGGCGACGTTTCGGCGTCGGACGAGGACAGTGTCGTGAAACTGAAATTTCCGAGTTAAATGAGCCTATGAGCGCGCTCCTACGTCCGCCTCGACCAAATTACGAGCGTCTCGATTCTGCATCCCAGGCTATTTGTTACGTATTTAGTAGTACTTATTACAACTTGTTATTTTATAAGCGTTTGTGCCAACTACCAATCGACTTACAGTCGTTGTAACTAACCTCTAATTGTGTGCATATACTTACCTTCTTACTTGCCTGTGGATTTAGTTGTCATTTTTGCATTCATAGTTACACTCATTATAAATATACTCTATGCACTTGTATTATACATTAATTTTTTTATATTGAATATTGTTATATTAGATATTTTTGTGCTTGATTTGTTGCGTGCTGATCCCTGGCTACCGTTGCTGATGGGCACAGCTGGCGCCCTTTATTAATGATAAAACTTAGATCCACGACTCCGAATTACGAACAGTCGAACCTCCGCAGATTTTCGCTGGCCTTTCTGGCAAATTCTGGGGTAACAAGTTGTACTATTTAGAAAGGTGTGATAAGTGCTGATTTTACCACTTTTGCCTACTTTAACATTGCTCACGCATTGCAATTGGAATTTTTCGATACCGGTATACTACAAGAACTTTACAAATGTTAGTGGTACATTAATCTCTTAAAACAAAGTTAACGTTAGTACGTTGTTCTATTACTTTTTTGATCATGATACAAAAGTTAGATGAATGGAATAAATATCTATTAATTCTTACAAAAGTTAAACTAGAATTATACGATTTTATACCATATTTCTCCTAAACATGCAATGCAAGCGTAATTTTGCAAAGGAAACATAAATTTGTTGAGCGCTCCAAACAAAAATGTTTCCTACACGAGTCGAGCTAGCAGTCCGAAGAATATTTCAAAAATTTTACATTATACAATATTCGCATCTACGTATACATGTATACATATATATATAGAACTCATCGTAAGTAATAAAAACTTTGCGCGTCCATCTTAATTTAAAACAACAGTGTAGTTTCATCCGCAAAAAGGGAAAACTCACATAAATATGCAAATATCTTCGTTCTTCTGAGCATTGCGAGAAAAAAAAACAAACATTACCATTCCGCGAATGGCGCTACAAAAAATAATGAGACATCGGCCAACTTTTAACAGTTCCCGGGTATTAGTATACGGCGGACCTCCCCAACGCGCTGCTGCGAAGTCGTCGTCGGCTGCGGGAACTGCGGAATTGTCACATTTTATTGGCCTACTTCGAAATTAGAACAATAAACATATCAAAGGAGAATATAAGTTGTAAGTTGGTTAGTTTTTTTTCACCGATTTTTTTTTACTTAATTGTGAAGCGAAAATAATATAAGAGAGAATCTCAAAGACTCTATTTGTTTCAAAAAAGTTATGCTTAAACTACATATATTCTATCAACAACATAGATATCATAATTCCAAAAGTCCACCCAGCGAAAAGCGTACGTTAACGTGTCATTCTCGGGCTTATCCTCCTCTATTCCGCAGCTACGGCTTAACTTTTTGCGGAATTCCGGCGGCTTCGCGAAAAATCTTAATGTTAAGCAACGGTACGGAGACGATGGTAGTGATAAATTGATATGGTAGGTAATCCGGCTGGCTATCTGACTATCGGTGCTTTGCTTCTTCTTCTTTTATACGGTAGTTGGTTCGGTAAAAAGTGCGGCATTCCAGTGCCTTTATGCTTTGGATGAAATCGTTAGAGCGTCGCTAGTCAGGAACGTTTCTGTGGAGACGAATTTTTCGATATTATTGTCTTGCAAAAAAAAACCAGCAGAAAAACGAGAGAGAACAATATTACTTGGGATTTAGAGAATAATAGCAAGAATTGATGTAACAGATATTTGTAAATGTAAAGAATTAGGGTGAATAGACTGGAAGAGATATACAGAATTAATTGATGAAATAATACTGTGCACGCTAACAGGCTGGTAGGGAGTGAACATTTTAAAGTATTTATCAAATTTACCAATTACCAAAAGAGTCAAGAATGATGCATGATAGCGGCATAACTGCATACACAAAGCCATAGACCTATTTTTTGCTGATAAGTGATGTCTGCAAGTTATTACTTTGCTTAATCAGTGGCAGGCCCAGCTGCAGTGACTTCTAAGCTGTATTGCAGCTGGGATTACCGCTGCAACTCTTGCTGTGTATTTTGTGTGGATAAATGTTTTTTTTGGGTGTGCATCGCCTGTAAGTAATATTGACCTGTTATTTATTTCTGAATAAGACGGTTGGGGGACAGATCCTAGAGCGCTACGTTGTACTTAGAATTTTGTTTCGGCAATCCTGGATTGTTATTATTATCACGAAACGACCATTCTACTAATTAGACGATTGACGCTGTTAATAGTTATTTAACCAACAAGTACATGAGCGCGTTAATGTTCGAGATCATTAATCGCATTTTAATATAAGAGTTAGTTACAATACTTTTCCGTCGACCGTATATTTTTCTAAAGTGGAGAAAAACAGTTAATAATGCTTTACTTGTTTCTCATTGCACCAAGATATAAATTCGGCATACGTTTTTCCATGCAGACTTTTGCCCTTTTCCGGTAGTAAACTTAATGATGCTGAATTAGCACTTTCTGCCACTTCCCGCGGAGTTAATGTAAAATTTTTATCCACCTCCATTGATTGGAAGAATTCAACGCTAATCACCACCAAATTTAGCAATTATTAACACAAAACACTAATAATGACAGCGAACAGCGTTTTAGTTTGACGTTTGAGTTTGTTGATTTCCTTGGTTACCATGGAAACCATCAAAATCGTTCATGCAATAGGGTCAATAATGTATGATTTTCACTGATTTTGAGAACGTTAATAACGGATGTAAACACACGGTCGACGGAAAAAAGATTTTAATAAATTTTTTGGTTGAAAGTCGTGGAGGGGAGACATGTGGGGAATGGCAATTTTTAATTAATCCGGCGTTAGTATTAGTAAATAGACATTTGCTATGGTAGAAAAGGATAAAAATTCACACACTTTAAGCCATAAGTAATTTATAGCACTCTTACGTAACCATATTGGCATTAAAGTAAAAATTCGAATTCTTGAAATTTTAATTCAGAAGTACATTTTCCGTAAAAAACAATATTATTGCACTCAAGAAACTTGTAGCAATGGTTAAGGTATAAATATGCTGAAGTTAAGCGATCCTGTATTGACTTTGTTTATCATTTTGAAAGAAACTGCTAACTAGTGAATTTGTATAATATTTAAGATAATACAATTGTCGTCAATACTACAGTCATAGTTATTCCTCTGTTATTCTTCTATGAGTCGGAAGATTTTTGCGGAATCTATTACACTGTATTCTTTGAATGTGAAGAAAAGGATTCTTCACTTACCGGCAGTACCCATGTTCTCAGGCTGCGGACGGTTCGGTATTATGACTCAATCTCTGTTTATCCCTTCATAAGCTCATAAGTTGTTTTTTCCAATAAATAAATAAATAAAACCTCTTTTTAAAAAATATCGTTATTTTATTTAATTAAAAAAAAATCAAAATAAGGAATTTTGTTATTTTTAAAAACTTTTACTAACCCAAACTAGATGTCGCTAGTTCGGTTCTTTGTCATAAGAAATAAAACAAATTTCAATATGTGTTTTTAATTTACTGGTGCATAATGGTATTGTGAATTACTTACTTTTAAAGTGACGTATTAGCGTAAATCAGCTTACATTACATTATTTCTTTCATTTGACAGGTAGGAAAATAAACCTTTAACTAAATTACGTTCAACAACACTGTTCTGCAATATATTCCTCAGGCGGTTTTTCTTGATACTTTTCAGAAGCTGTCAAAAGCTTGTTGTAGCAGGTGGTGATGGTTGCGGCTTCCGTATGGCAAAACGTGCCATATTTTTGAAACCACTAGTGTTTCAGGTTAATGTCGTTGATGCATGAATTCGAAAAATTAACCATCATAGTCCTTAACGTTCGCCATGGACTGCTAAAGTCGTTTCGTCACCATCTTATACAAATTGATCTGATAAAACGCTCCACGCAAATTAAATACCAAGAGTCTATTTTTTCGATAATTTAACCATTTCCTAGCGTATTTTAATCGATGTGGCTTGCCTGTTAGCAAGTGTGTTCACAATTGACTTAGAGACGACGAATCGAGGTTTGTTTTTAAGAATATTTTTTTGTGAACATCAGTTTTAGCAATGGCAATAGTTTCCAAGCTCTCTGGATATCTCGTCAATTTAGTCTCGAGCTACCTAAGACGTAGGAAAATTGCACTGGATAATGAAGAAATGGTAGAGTGCGGTTCAGGAGTTCCACAATGATCGGTTTTGGGACCAACATTACGGAATGTTTTGTATGACGGTGTGCTTGGACTGGAACTTACAGTGGATGCGAGAACCATAGGCTTCGCGGACGACTTAGCTCTGATTGTAGGTGCCAGAGATGAGAACAAGCTTATGCATAACACAAATAAATGTCTTGAAAAAATCAACACTTGGATGGAAGAGCATCAGTCGACGCTTGCACCACAAAAGACTGAAGCAGTTATAGCAAAAGAGGAAGAAACCGTGGCTGTATAAGTTTTATGTTGAACGGGGTGAGGATAGTACCTAAGAAAACCGTCAAGTATTTAGGCGTCATAATCGATGAGTAGGGGAACTATGGACAGCATATACGTACGGTAGTAGACAAAGCCGAAGAAACGGCTGCCAAAATCACAAGGCTGATGCCCAACATTGGAGGGCTCAGGAGCACTAAGAGAGCCATATTAGCTAGTGTCACACAGAACATATTGCTATGTGGTGCACCGATATGGATCAAAGCACTAGAACGGAAGAAATACGCAGAAGAACTTGCTACACCTCAGAGAAATATGTTACTGCGAGTAGCGTCTGCATATAGAACAGTGTACGGCTTGGCGCTGCAAGTGATCACAGGGTCCATACCCATTGATATTCTAGCTCTAGAAAGAATCCACACCCATGCGCATAGAGGCGAGGTAGGCTAACGTCGGTTAGAAGCCAGGCAAAACACCCTAAACGACTGACAGAAAAGATGGGAAAGGGAAACAGTAAAGGCCCAGCGGACTACATGATTGATTGAAAATATTGAATACTGGATGGATTGCAGTTATCGAGAAGTCAACCTGACTCACCTGACTCAGGTTCTCACTGCCCATGGTTACTATAGATATTATGCAATACGGTTTGGTAAAGATGGGTCAGACGAATGTATATATTGTGGAGCAACAGACACGGCTGAACACACAATTTTTGAGTGTGAGAGAAACAGCCTATAGATTGTCCGGCCCACTGACACCGGATACAATAATAAACATCATGATAACCGGCAGAAAGAATTGGAGAGTGATAGACATCATGGTAACAGCTATCATGAAGCAAAAAGAGAGCGAGGAATTTGAAAGGCAGTCGAACAACTCTGGAACAGGCAGTGCTGATTCTAGTGCCAACCCGAACCCCTAATCACCTGGTGGATGGGAGACGTAGGGGAAACTCGGCAAAAAAATAAGAAAAGACAGCCCGAACCCCAACTGAAGTTATGCCACCAATGGCGGTTACAGGTGGGGAAATGCGGGGCGGTTCTGACGGTCCTCTTGTCTACGTCCGTAAAAAAAATAGTTGTCAAGCTGCGACTTACACGCACTGTCTTAAAATGGCACATCCTCCGTGACAATTATGAACTCTGATTGAGTGTAAATTTTGAGTTTTGCAAATGTGGAAAATTTTGGTGTTATATTTGGGGTATTGGGTAATCGTTTATCTCGTTAAGAAAGTTTTTGCGTGATTTGTGTTTTTTAGCGGTCAAATATCTGCCACATAAGGGTGTCTTTGTTCAGAAGTTTGTTTAAATTTTCGTGAATATTCTACAGTCTGACGATGTTTCTGACTGAAAGCAAACCTTGATGTTCTGTAGAGTGCTGCCAAAGCTGTTGCTTTCTTGCATTTGTTGTAATTTGGCACGTCTCATTCAGGGCAGTATCGACATATTTAGCTTGATCTGGTCCATAGGTCCATAGGAAGTTGTCATGACTTTTTGCCTCGTCTAAATACAGTGTTACTTAGGTGTCAGGGTGTGGTCCAAGATTACACCAAGGTACTCGTATATTGAGAAACCTGTTTGCTCAAGCTCGTTTGCTTGCCACTTGACTTTTAATTTCCGTCTTGTTGGGTTTGGACGCAATGCATTTTCCTCACAGTACCTAGCCATTTTTTAGCGTTTTTTCGAGTTTGACTTTAACTGCTTCAAAATTCTTGTCTTGTACTATTGTAGTCATTAGTGTAGATATTAAAGAGTATTGGCGATAGGGCGTTTTCATAATTACTTCACCAGATACGGTATTAATTCTATCTAGTTTATTGAGATAATATGTTAAATATGTTTAACAGTAACTCTTAAAATTCCTAGTACCTACTAGTAGAAATTTAAATGTAAAAGTAAATATCTCCAGTTGCTATGTTACTCTTCACCGCTTAAAAAGTTATGCACTGTTTTGGCGAATCTTTCCTACAGTGTTACCTAACATCTGTATAACCCGACTCACTCTCGCATATATGAGAGACTCCCTTGTTTCCATCTTCCCCTTGTTTATGACCACTTAAAGCGCTAAAGCGAGATGCGTGCGTTTTATGAACTACATTTTTCCTTGTATAAATGTCTGCCGCATGGTTGATTCAAACTAGCAGCTACATATCTATGCGAACCGCTTTCGTCGAGCGCACCGCTTAGAATATGAGGTTTATTCATGAAGGCGGCAGATATACCTCCGCCATCAGTTTACCTGAGCCGGAGCATTATGTATTTAAATGATCCGACTCCGGAGTTTCCCCGTATACTGTAAAGATTGCCGGAGACTGTCAATATCACCCATGAAATTTTCATAGGAGGCGCTGAAGGCAATAGAAGCGACGGTTGAACGCTAGTATCTTGTGTAAACAATTAATGGAGTTCGGGGCTTTTTTTCTAAAGTCATTTGTCACTGAGTAACGGTCTCTCTGTGTTGGTATAACGTCGCCGTAATGTTTCCTGTCATTTTCGTTGCCGTCGTCGTCGTTGGCGAGTATTAAAGCACTGACGGGGGATTAACAGGATGTGTACACGTAAATGGGGGAAGACGAAGGGATAGGCGTTTTATGTATTCACTTAGATTTTTATGAGTTGTATCTCTTAGGTTAGGAGAAGGACTTTCTTGTTGTTATTATAAGGAAAACTATGTTTGTTTCACAGTATAGGGTAGTAAATTAGATTAGGGTATTAAATGGGAGGAAGGATTATTCTTGGAAATCTATTTAAATCTTAACAATTGTGCTGTTTAATCTAATTTGTTCGACGTATAAGCATTATCTAGAACACAACAATCTTTTGAGGTAATTTCTCTTAATTACCAACCGAATAGTCATTATACAAACAAGCACTAATGTATATACAATCACGGTGGCTCTGATTAATTAGCATCAACGAAACTATAATTCTTGTCGCTAGCACGTAATGTATATTCATTACGGTGAAGGTTGATGATTTACATGGGCCGACTGGCTTGGTATGAATTATCTGAATTATTTAGCTACCAAAACGTATATATCGTGAATGTATTAAATAGAATAAACAGGGCAATACAAACGGGTGACATGGTTGACATGAATATGTATTATACATATACCTGTCTTTGTGTTTGCGTTGTATTCTGATTGCGGTGATGAAATGCTGAAACTTAACTGAGATCGGAATTGGGCGTCACTTTAAGCCATTACCGCTTTAGTGTCCGTTAGGAATGTAAATGTTTTATAGAACTTCAAAGGTGGGGAAACTTATTACTAAGATCGCAAAACTCACTGTTGTGCTGTTGATTTCAATATCGTTTAATGTTACTCAGTTTTTCAAACATCCTGCTTAAGTAGCTAACTCATAAAGCATGCAGAAACTGGATCAATGGTTGGCGATGAATTTTGGACGTAGGAATGTGATCTAAATTACGGAAAAAGCACTTGAATAATGCCTTAGCCTTAGCAAAACGTAGAAGTTAAGTTTATTACTGGTCAGGACCAGATAAAAGCTGATATGCGAGGTGTGGCACCAATACATACTTTGTACAACTAAATAATGTATAAAAAGCAATACAGAAAGAGTGTGCTGGAAAACACAGGATGCATATCAACTGTGCAGTTATGCAGTTGGGGGCACATGCTTCAGGGACGTCATTGTACACTTTTGGTATTTGATAAGAGTATGAACGTTCAAAAAATGTTGTACGATGCATGGGTGGTGTGAGAATCTAATATTTAACGTGTGTACATCAGTCCGAAATACAATTTTATTGTACAAATATGTAGGTAGTGGGTTTAAAATAATACTATGAAAAAGGGTAGCCATACGAAGAGTTCTGCGATCCTTCATATTCAACCAACCTATCTCAGCCTGCTTATGTGAGATGTGGTCATACTTCCTTATACCAAACATCAACCTGAGACACGAATTCTGTACCCTTTGCACGCGAGAAACAAAATCACTGCTTAGACACGGACCATGTGTCATATACATATAATTCACTGCAAAATGAGTCGAACAAGTCGCGGTTAACTCAATACTTAGCATGTGTCTGTGCGGATATATCAATTTTAAAGTAGCAATTGCATGCTTCGTACACTTCAGAATGTGAGATTCAAACCTTAGCCGCATGCCTATAACAAGCCTCAAGTTTCTTGCTTTAGTTTGTATCGGCAATGCAACATCATTAATTTTGAATGTTATGCGGTCCCGAATATAAGATAAACCACTCCTGGTACCAAAAAGTAAAACAACAGTTTTGGCCGGATTCAGTACCAGAGCGTGCCGGGAAAACATCCTGGCCATCGCATCGAGATCAGCATTAATATCCTGAACAGCATCTGGTAGCTTATCTACAGTAAACGAATGATACAATTGAATGTCATCTGCATACATCTGCATCTTACAGGTCCGTAGACCTACACAAAAGAAAGATGTATATATTGTAAATAAAAGAGGGCCCAAAACGGAACCTTGCGGAAGCCCTCGCGAAACAGGCTTATAGTCCGAGAACGAGTTATCTAGAGCTACACACTGCCACCTATTACTGAAATATGATCGAATTAATTCAACCAAAGAAGGTGATAATCCGATGTACCGCAGAATCAATAGAGGGAGGTTGTGATGAAGAGTGTCGAATGGTCGACTAAAATCTAATAATGTCAAGGCCGAGACCTTACCATCATCCGCGGCGACAAACAAATCATCCGTAACAGTCAGCACCGCAGTAGTGCAGCTATGTTCCGCGCAGAAACCCGACTGCAACTCAGGCAAGATAGCATTAGATTCAAGGAAGTGCAATTCATATTTTTCAAGAACCTTGGAAAAAAACAGGCAGTATGCTGATAGAACGGAGATCTCTGAAACCAGAAGGATTAGACTAGACACAAGTTAATAATGTGCAATAGGTAGGGGATAATGATAGGGCAGCAGAGTTTCAACATATTAAATGTTAACTTTATTTATTATTACTTTTCACTTGAGAAATTATTTTGACTAATTGGCATTCATCTATCGGTTTAAATGAAAACTCCGTTAAGCAATTGCTAATTTTGTGGCTTTTGTAGTAATTAATTAGTGTGGGGTCCGCCGCAGTTGCAGGAATAGTGTTCATGAAGTAGTTGTTAATAGCATTAACATCACATAATGTGGGAGGAATAGCGGTAACACCCCTTTTAATATTTAGCTTTTTCAGAGACCCATTTATTTTTTGGCGAGAGCCTACAAAAAGTGTAGTTGAAGTAGGCTCTTTCTCCCTTTTAATTGATTGCGTTGTGAAATGTCTCAATCCTTTGTAATAATTCCAATCCCTAATAAGTCCCTTATAATGAGGCTGGCGACACTGAAAGTGATCTGCCAACGCTGCGCTGTTGTCCTTGATAGGTCTAGGTATCAGTACCCTCTATTAAAATTAAGTTAAAACATGAATATGGGAAACATTCTTTATCCCGAGCTCAAGTTTTTCGCCGGGATAAATTATTTTTGAAAGGTAGAGAACACATTGAACAACTCAACCCTTCAACCTCTAAAACCGATGAAAACACTGAACATGAGACCTACACTCTAGTGAAATCAGACAGTCGTTTAACATTAAGAATATTGAGTGAATAATTAAATTTGAACAAATGTACCGTTCATCAAGTTTTGACTGAACATGGCACATGCGAAAGATCAGTGCCAAAATTGTACGGAAAAACCTCACAATTGAGCACGAAAACATTCTAAAAAACAAGTGCTTTGATCTCTTGACAGAATCACTAATGAGCAATATTTGTTTAGTTGTGTGATCACAAGTGATGAATCATGAATTTTTTAATACTATCCTGAGACCAAAAGGCAAAGTCAAGAGTGGCACACTGCAAACTCTCCTCGACTAAAGAAAGCTCGAATGAGCAAATCGAAGATTAAATCAATGCTGATTTGTTTTTTTGACAAAACGGGAAACGTTCACAAAGAATTTGTTCCTTCAGAACAAATTGTCAACCAAGTCTTTTATAAAGACTTCCATGAAAGGCTCAGAAAAATGGTAATTCGCGTGAGACCAGACATTGCAGACAACTGGATGCTCCATTATGGCAACGCCCCATGTCACACTGCCCTCTCCATAACAGAATTTTTGACCTCAAAAGGTATTTCTGTGGTTTCCCAGGTGAGCTAACCTCAGTTCCAGTGACTTTTTCCTAAACTGAAAAATGTCCTCAAAGAACGTTATTTCGGGATTTTAGACAACATCCAAGAGAGTGTAACGGACACGCTGAAGACCATAGCAGTTGAAAACTTCCAGTGCTACTACCAACAGGGGGAATAACGTTTCCATCGGTGTGTAGCTGCCCAAGTGAACTACTTTGAAGGGGATGACATTGATGTTACTTACTTAAAACTTTGGTAAATAAAAAATCATTACTCATTACTTTTCTGTCACACCTCGTATATACTTAATTGTGCTAAATGTGCTACCTGGAAGAAGATCTTCATGTTTCACCTCAAACAACAAAAGATTAATGACA
Source organism: Popillia japonica (assembly GCA_004785975.1). NCBI lineage: Eukaryota > Metazoa > Arthropoda > Insecta > Coleoptera > Scarabaeidae > Popillia > Popillia japonica. The sequence continues at coordinate 9,022 of ML219390.1, read as the reverse complement.
GTTATTAATTCTGGCCATTGGTGCATAAATGAGTGGTCCAAATTTGAAGCTAACTAAACTTTTTTATAAGCGATTAGTGAAGAAATTTGTGTAATGCCGGAACCGACAAAAGATATGAAGAACATTGTTTTATTTTATCTAGTTTGTTAGAAGTATTGCTAAACTAATTTTCTAGAGTCTCTAATGAGTCACTTTAATGACACATTCTGGTTCTGCTGAAGTGATGAATCGCCATATTCCAATTATGAAGAGATTGTTCAAAAAAAACAACAACAGGCAACGGCGGAAAATGGAGGAATCTATGCTAGCCATTTTAAGCCACAATAATATACAAAAGAACAATATATTAGCTATTTACTGTTAGAAAATTGAAAATCTTCATATTTGTAGGGAGTATTAAGTATATACATAAATAAAATGACTACCCCAAGTTGGCAATCTTGCTGTAAAATTGACAAAAGTTACGAACTAGTTTACTAAAAGGAGTTCTTGTAGTTTTTATTGTATGCAGTTACCAATTGGAATTGGACAATAGGCTATACACAAATTCTGAATAATTACAAAGTTGTTCGTAAAACTGGATTCAAAATATTACCTTACAGTAAAGTTTAGTACAAAAGTTGGGCAAAGTAATGTCAACACCTGTGCAAAAAGTATTTTTTTTATTGGTAAGAAGTTGATCATTTTTAATCCCAGACTTACAGCTTGTTTCCGACGTGGAATTGTCAAATAAAAGTCACGTCTAACATTTATTCCCACCTAAATTGAGAAAAAGTTTCTAATCCAGAAAGTGTTCTGGAGGACGGAATCGTAACTTGTTTTCTAAAGTACCTTCCCACAAAGATTCAGTTACATTGAGATCAGGAACCTGATGGGACCACATGAAATGCTCAAATTCATAGTTGTTTTCATAAAAACAGTCTCGGACAATTTCACAGGTGTGAGTAGGCCTATTATCTTGGAAGTCTAGTTGTTTGTCAGAAAACACAGTTTGCAACATGAATTGAAGATTGTCGCCTAGAATACTGACATAATTCGCTTCTGTAACACAGCCATTCAAAACAACAAAGGGGCTAAGTCCACGGTTTGATATCGATTGGAGCATCACAATCTAAGTACTCGAAAACCCTTCTTTCTCTGTCAGTCAACTTCGATGTTGGACCACTGTTGCACTTTTCAGATGATGCTTTCCCGTGTTTCAAATATGCTGGCATCACAGTGGACACAGTGTTTGTTCCAATACCTGCATTCCTTAATACAAAGTGTCAAAAACCTTAGCATAATCTAAAAGAGCAAGAATGTTGTACAAGCTAGAGCCTGCTGCGGTCACAATATTTCAGGAAACCTGATTGTAAATCAAATAAGTAGAAAATAGCTACTCGAAAAAATTTGTTTGTGGAGGCAAGTGGACCCAAATGAAAGCACTATTCCTAGATATGTGGAATTTCCGACAAAACAATGAAGAATATCTCTTGAATATCTGTATAGTAATAGATACATTTTTTAATGATTTTGAAGAAATTTTATTGCCTGAATTGGGTAAACATGGGTTTATGATACTATTATGCGTTAAAGTTTTCAGGGTGTTGATGTTTTTCATTTGTACTTTAGAGACCTGTGCAAGAAGAAAAGATAGGATAGATTGCTAGAATTGCTAATAGCGTTGATAGCTCAATTTCTGAAAAATGAATTCGAGCTTGTATTTATAGTGAACAAAAGCATTTCGTTTGAAAGATTAACAACAAACAGAAGGTGGTGGTCGAAGATGAAGAAGAATCTTCATCTAGAAAGGCCAAAGTTATTGCACGCCTTCTAGGATTGATGGGGATCACAATAGATCTGGAAGGTCGAAGTGCAAGGTGCCCGTGACGCCATCCCAACCCCTAAGCTAATAATAATAATAATAATAATAATAATAGAGTTTATTTTTCAACAAAAGTATAACATAATCTGAGAAAAGCCAAACAAAAACAGTTGAATACAAAAGTTGAAAAAACACAGGATGCATCTCATGTGTGCAACGAGTGCACACATGATCTACCTCAACACCCTGAAGAAAACAAATTAAATAACATAAGAAAATGCCTAAAAACTAAAACTTATACTAAGCTAAGTCAGATTCCGTGATCTGTAATATGTAGATCTAACCTGATCTACATATTTTGGCACAATTTGAAGGACCGAACAATTGAATATCTAATATTTTTCTCATTCAGTAGGTGGTAGAATTCAGTTCACGTCGATAATTCAAATAATTTCCTCTAGCACTATAATGTCCGTCATTAAGCACGATCTTTCTTCAAGTCTACTAAAATCGTTCTGTTTTAAAGCCACTATAAAACAGCAAAGTCTTTGCTATAATAAACGGAAATATTTCAATTACAAATTCTATTTTTACTACCAACCACTTTCAATCCCGACTGCAATATTTTATTGCGGTAATAATGAAGTTTTTATTGCTGATTTACCAGCGAGTTTGATATAGAAAATACCGTGGCGCGGCGCGCTATCCTACCAACCATTCCGAACATAAACTGCTGCAAATCGGTCGAAAAACTAATGAAATAATGGTCAATCGCGTCCCCGTTACTCCGGAATTCTCTAACTTTTCCCTATTGCAGAAGTTGAACGCGCGCCCTATCCCCGAAAAACCCTCTTGAAGTAATAAAACTACAAAGGATTAGGCGAAATTAGAAAGGATGACTTGAGGTGGGGGTAACCGTGTCCGGTTACTGAACAGGGGGAAACAAGAATCGGGAAAATAAAATAAATTTATTGAAAACAAATTCTAGAATAATGTTCGTTTATGGATCGTTGGCTAACGGGGGAAACGGATGTTTGAAGACCCTTCTTTTACTGAAGGGACGCTCTGGTTGGGCGCCGTACATTAGATTTTAGTATTTCCCAGTTAGTTCCGCTTAAATTGCGATTTTTCATCTTTGATGGCGAGTTAATGACAGTTCAACTGTAATAATTATGATTTATCTGTATATTCATTGTTACGGATTTAGTGGGTCGAGTATGTATATGTATATGGCAGCTGGTTCAATTGACATATGGAAGGAGTTCTGTTTTAGAAGCAGTAAATTAGAATCCCTCCATCTAGCGGATAATTTTAAAACTGTGGTAATAATTATAATTACAAGAAATAAAAATATGAATTACCTCAAACATATATTTTTCTCCGTACCTATATATATTGCATAAGTCCTCGAACGAGTTACAACAGAAAGTTTTCAGGGTACCGGCTTAGCCCACTCAGGGGTCGTCCACGACTGGTAAAAATTGTGTAACAAAAACACAAAAAAAATATCACCACTATCAATAATGAAAATGCAATTTCAAAAAAGAAAACAATTTATTATAAATAATTACAATATTAACACTAATTAATTGTAATTTAGAAACAAATATAGGTACCAATTCAACAATTAAAAAAATATCTACTTTCTATAAATAAACCCACCAATTATAACGCCCTCTGTCAATTAAATTAAGAAAAAATCTATTTTACCGACCTGTGTAAAATATGTAGTTCAAGGTCAACTTAACGCACCAAATTAATTGGAGTAGTTTTTTTATTACTTATTTCGTTTTAGTTTATGATGTTATTATTAAAAAAATATATATGCAATCGAACAGTGAAGACCTTATTCGGTAGGTGAACTCAATAAAAATGGTAACGGAATCAAAGTAAGGGGAAATAAAAAATTCTAACATTAAATTTCAGAACTATTGTCGCAATCAGATACTACAGCCTTGGGAAACGGACAAAAATGAGGATAGATGGAATTGTTTGGCAATCCTAGGATTTAGTAAAATAAAATAAACATTAAAAATCCAATTTTAAATAAAAAATTTTCAGATACAAATCCTTTAATACACTTGGCGTCCTTTTTGGAAAAAAAAATCTCTCTCGTGACGGCTAGGAACATACTGACCATCCTGACCACACCATACTGACTAGTTATTCAAATTTTTCTCGAAAACTGATTATTTTTTTGATTGGAGGAAATGAGGAATACAAATTTGATAATATCTTGAAGAAAAAAAATATTAATGGACCAATTTTCGTTCGTTTTTTTACTTTTTGAGTGAGTTTCCTACTAATGAAGTTGATAACATTATTAAATTGTATGTTTTCAGACACCTATTTTGGCCGAATATTTTACATTAACTCTAAGTATTAACTAAACTGACAACTTAATCTCGATACCCTTTTTCTGGTGCGTATTTTTGATTTGAACCGAATTTACTTTATTATTCCAAGTTTTATTCCAGTTTTACTTTAGTAAAGAACTAAAATACATAATTTTGACATATGACCTTATAGTAGTTTTTCTTAATAATAACGAATAGCAGTAATAGAAGTCGAACGCAAAATATATGTCTGTGTTAAAATTGCGTTATGGCCAACCTCTCTGATTTTAAAAGAGCTATGATTTTTGGGGCCAGGTTTGGTTGACCTTCAGTAACTATGAGGCCCACCGTGCTAGGTGGTGGGAAAAGTACAATGGCGTCTGTAATACCAGCATATTTATAACACTGAAAAACATCATTTAAAAAGCACAACCGTGGTCGAAAGTCGAAGGTGAATGACAAAGACAAAAGGGTATTTAAGCGAATTGTGGCCAAAAAATACAAGACAATAGCATCTGAGATAAAATCTGACACATCTACAGGAAGCAGTTTTATCAAAAACTGTTCGATGTGAACTGCATATGGCAAATATTCACGGTAGACCTTGTATTTCAAAATCGTTAATTACACCAAGCAATGCCTTCAAGTGACTAATATGGTGTCGCGATAAAAAATTGATACAAGAACAATGGGGGCCGCAGAAGTCTAGCAAATTGACTGCCCTCGGTGGTTCAATGATGATCTGGGATGCAATATTACACCGTAATCTTAACCTATTTCTTGATCTGAATGGCTGTCATCTTCAACCAGTGGTGGAAACTGTGTTTCTTAGTAAAAGACCAGTCTTTCAAGATGATAATGTCCACATTCACATCTGTGGAATAGTCCAAGACTGGTTCTATGAAGAAAACGATGAATTAGAGTACCTCATGTGGGCTTCTCAGTCTGAGGAGAATCTTTGCGGAGTATTTTGGGAAACAAGCTGTGCAGTCGATTCTCTCCTCCAGGAACATTTTCTGAATTAATCTTATGCAATCAATTTGATGAGGAACATATCTCACTAAATGTTGTATGTAACTTATATTTCACAATTATTCCATGTCGGATATAAGTTGTAATTCATGCAAATGGAGAACCGACGGTTAATAATAAAAAGATTCCCTTTTCAAAGCTGTTCATATTATTTTGTCCAACCCCTGTAGGTATACTACTGCACTTCGTATACAAAGGGAATCGCTTCAGTTAAATATTACAGAAATAAGTGCCTGCGAATGTCCTTCTCTCGCGATATAGTGGTAGTGCTTTTCCGCTTTTCCCGTTTCGTTTCATTTTTCTTTCCTCTACAGTTCGAGATTGTTTTTGTTTTTCTCCCATCGCATGTACGTAGCTGTATGTATGTTATGTATGTATATCTCATATGTATGTAACTAAGCCTTTGATGTCGCACAGTTTCCGCCGTCTTTCGTTCACTCCTTTTTCCAGTATGTGGTGTATTTGCCTTTGGTCGTAATTTTGCAATCAGCTGTCAATGGAAACAACACTCCGAATAAGTTAAAGGAATAAAAATTCTGTCCAATTCATTAAAAGGATGAAACAGAACTAAATGACAGGACGAGAGATTATTTGATTTTTGGCCCGGCCAAATATAAAATTTGAATTGCACAACAACAAAAATTCGCAAAAATCATGATGTTACACAACTAGGTGTGCTTTTCATAGGAGCTTACATTACAAAGCTTGCATTAGCAAGACCAATCCAAACATATTTGATGTGGAAGTAGAAATGGAATTCAAAAGAAAAAATTCAAGATGTTGTATGGGGAATGACAAGAAATCATATAGAACAACCACAATAATTCGACCAAGGACTAAGGCAAAGAAACAATGAATGAAGTAATGTCCACTACATCGGAGCAAATCAAAAAGTATGTTGGTCCAAATGTTAAGACTTTCAGAATCGTGAATATCATCGTGTAGCGAAGATTTTTTATTTGTAATTTGCTTTCTTTTGGACGTAATCAGCCCGCAGGGTGGAAAGTGGCACTATGAATTGCTCCTTATGAGACTTTTCGCTACGCCTACTACTTTTCGCGCGATTAAAAGTTCGGGAAATGTAAGTCATCTGTTTGTCGTACACGCTTGTGATGCTCTTGATTCTCATTATTCTTCTGAACATGTGTATGATCTTCCATTTTTGCTCTGTAAATGTTATTTCTTCGCCGAGATTTTTCGGCGTCAATGCTCTGGTAAGGGTGTTATCCATTTCTTCTTGCACGAAGTTCCACTTTCGACGCAGGAGGGCTGTGCTTTCAGCTGTATCTTCTTCACCACAGTGTATGCAGCTGGTATCCCTGTATGTATATTCTAAATTACAGTGCGTATGCTGTAAAGAACTCATGCCCTGTTCGAATTTGTGTCAGGTAAGGGGCCACCACCGTAAATTTGCACCTGAGTTACAGCGAGGAATAAGCCCTTTGTTTACTTGCTTTGGTATTGTTTTCCTCCAAACGATATCGCCATTTATTCAGATATATACGTCTAGCAGTTGTCCGACACTCCGGCCTCCCATTTGAAGGTATGGATCCTACGTATAAAAAGATGAAGTGTACTACCTGATTTAGTACTTGGCACTTTGCACTATTTGGCCCCATAACATTGTAACGAACTCCGGCGTTCGTGGCAAGAAAAACAGTTCTTAGAAAATATTTCATTTTTATTTATTTTTAAATTGTTTTCTTTTCTTGTATTAGCACATGTATATAGTTTTGGTCTCACCTGTATATTCGAGTTTTGATGCGCGGTGTATATTTTGACAATGCTTTTGCTAATGCTATCATGCCGTAGAAAGGTACTGGCCAGAGTATATAAAGGCCGCGTTTTGCTGTTAGAAGGCACTTAATTCCCTTCCTTACTTCCGGATTGTTGAAGCCGAGGAGTTGGCCGGCTGGCGAAGGAGCCGATTAAGATGACCTTCGCACACTTTGTCCGTTGGGGAGCCGAGTAGTTGGCCCCATACAATCACTAACCCCGGGTATTCTGTGGAGAAGCCGGGAAGTTGGTCTCCTCAGAATTACCACGTCCCGTTCGCACGGGGGCCGATAAGTTGGCCTCTGCGCTTTCTCTGGTGAGGTGTCGAAATTTGTCGACCCTCCCAAGCACACCGCTATCCCGTATACGACTCTAGACACATGTGTGTCAATATAATTATTGTCTTAGTAGGTTATATTTTACCTGACCAGTACCCTGTGTAAGCATTCATTGACATTTTATTATTGTATACAAACTTGTGGCTTAGCCATTCTTGTAAATGTATATCTTTTGTCTCCAGTATTTAGCTGTTTGCTTTATTATTTGAGCATTTTGTAACACTTCATTTGACCATTCATCACCTGTGTACGAACAAGAATTTCTCTTTTGTTTGGACTTGTAAATAAATGTATATATGTGTGAACCCTACCTGTTTTCTTCATGCTACCCCGTGGTTAAAAATTCGTTGATTTGCAAACGGGCACAACCTGTGTTTGATAGATAATTAATCTTCCGTGTTACGATAACAACTTACTGACAAATGACAGACTCATCACAGTACGGCATCTAGCGAGTTCAACTCAACTTAGTTAGAGCTGAGCGCGACGCGCAGGGATTAGAGAGCTGCGCGTTTTGAGTAGGTTGCCGTTATTTATCTTTGTTTAATTACATAAACACATTGGAATTTCGAAGTGCCGTTGCAACATTTGGCTTTATACACGACAACCTTGCGTCTCCTTCTTTTGCTCTTTTTGTTACGTATTTGATGCGATCACCAAAGTACAAATACCGGTCCTGCACAATTCCGAGAGACTTTACACTTCTCTGGGCTAGTATTGTAGTATTATCTACACTGTCTCTCGTTCCTCTGAAAATAATTAGTTCTGATTTCTCTGGAGCCAGTTTCAGCTTATTCGGACCAATTGTTTAATCTGTTCAGGCACTTGCTTTCATTGCCCGGCTATTAATTAATGTGCTTCTTTAGTTTTTATTATTTAAGCAAGGTCGTTTGCATATCCTACAATGCTAGCGCCAGTTGTTAGTTTTACTTGGAAAGTATCGTCGAAGAGTGGCACTGCTGCCTTTATTTCAATTTCTCTTTCGAAATGATTTGAATGCTGCAATTTAGAAGTAGAAATTTCGGAAATCTCTCTTGGTGGAATATTTTCTAGAAGTACTATGAACATATTTATTGTTCGATACAGCAGAAGGGGAGATAATAATCGACAGCTTCACTGTTCTGTCACCAAGCAGTGTTGCCACTACAAAATATGCCAAAGATTGGAACATGTTGGTGTCAAGAAATAAACTTGTATGTGCATTAAGGCCACTTTACT
>SMLS01073470.1:0-11927 GCA_004785975.1 Popillia japonica | reverse complement strand
GCAAGAGTTTATAATGTGAACACCCTCATGCACAACCATCAACAACTGAATCTACAAAAGTACTTTCTACTGGTAAAGTGGTTCTTTAAAAAATACATTCACTGGCATTTTGAGGTGATATATTTATAATTGTACTTTTTACCTAATGAAGCGCATGAGCTGCTATAGCGCTCCGTGGGCTCCACTAGTTGGCCTTACAACCCGAAAATTAAAAAAAACAGAAACTTTGGGAAGATATAGGGCATAGTATATCGCTGTGCCATAAGCAATCTTTTTTGTGCCGACATTCACTTTGAAAGGGCGATACCCCTTATCGAAAGTTGGCTCCATATAACTCCCTTAAAAAGAAAGATAAAATGTACCTAGTTGTAAATGCGATAAATGCAATAGTTATAGCATATGTCACGGTCTTTCAAAATACTCGTCCACCATATATACAAGATGTTCCGCTAAGCTTTATGCTGGTGCTGCAGATGTTGCAACATTGAAAGAAAAGTTTTGGATATATATAAGTTTTGTGCCTTTTAATTCTGTTTAAAACTATATAAGCCGTTCTAATATCTGCGGCATATTCCTAAAGAAAATGCTATTATATTCTTGGTTATATCTAATAGATCTTCCATATATTACTAGATTATAACCTATGAAAATTAAATATGTAAATCAGGTAAACAATGTACATACATATGACGCCAGTCACTCGACGTAGACACGCTGTATAAGCCAGTCACCATATGTATATGGCCTCCCGATGACTTACCGGCCCTCACCAACTAAACCAAGTCAAAACCCTACCAGCGATGTATCATCGGGAGGCCGTATGTATGGTAATGCCTGGCTTATACAGCGTGTCCACGTCGAGTGACTGGCGTCACACATACATTGTTTACCAACTATTTAGTAGTCTATAAAGGTCATTTAACTTCAAACTGAATCCAAATAAAATAATATTAAAATAATCATATCACTGCAGGAATGTTGTATTTAAAAATGGCGACTTAATCGGTTTTCTGTAATACATAAAACATACACAAAATTTGAAAATATATAGGAAAAATAAACGCATTTCTTTTTGCCTTTGAATTAAAATCTGAAATTCTTTAATAAACCTTTTCAATTGCTCAAACAAAGATTTTTTTTGATCTACATATGTAATTGCAGCTTAATTTCTAAACAATTAAGAAATGAAGCATTTTCGTGTCCTCGTATCCAAATCAACCACTAATTTGTTAGTGCAAAGTTTTTACCACACTCTTCAATATATGCAATGTCGGTTAGGTTTTTAATCGGTAATTAGAACTTGAAATGAATTGAAGTCATATTTCTTAATTTAAAAGTATTCTAGCGTTGGCCGAGAACAAGTGAGATAGACATACCAGTCACGTCTGAGCTTAGATAATTTACAGTAACCACCAAAGCGTCATCCACAATCATAAGTCAAATTGACAAGTAAATATTAATTATGTACTTACTAGGATTAACAAACATCAGCCAGATATACATATGTAGGTTAAATCCGTTTAATCGATCTCAGACATAACTGATTTTATTCATGGCTTGCTCTGAGAGCTCTTTTTGTGGCACAGTTGACATATAATGTTATTTCTATGAAAACTGAAAATTGGAACTATAATGTGAGCTATTTTTTGGGTTTAGAAGTTTGCTTTCTCATTCGTTATTAATAAAAATTATAAATGAGGAGATAACACTAACCTAATCCAGAATATCACTCGCAAACGGTAAACTTTCCACTTTGCACGAGTAAGACGTTTGCTAATGCTTGCTTACTCTGGACTCATCTTTATGTTGTTATATAATCTGACACAATATGTCGACAGAGTTTGTAATGAAAAGCTGTAAAGAATTTAAGATCAGTAACATGTTAAACACTCTTTTCAACAGTACTAACTGAGCTATTAACTGCCACTCTACGTAAGCTTACTGAGTTTTCGGTCTTCAAAAGACTATGAAGACCGATTGCTCAATTACTTACAGAAAATTTTGAAATTAGCTGAAGGATTCAGTTAAAGTAATAAAACGAAAGTATTTATTCTGCTTCCATCTAATAAGTTGACATCCAGCACAAGTTCGATTTTTTGACTGTAACAAGATATTTTCACTGACAATTGCGGTATGTAGATAGTTTATCTAAAGCACCGTTTTATTATGATATCAGAAAATAAAATTAGTTTCAAACACTTGTTTAATGACATACAACTACAACATTGAAATCTTTCATATGTTAATTTAGCAGCGCGAGCCTCCAGCATATTTGAATATAAGAATAAATACACTAGGGTGACAGAGTAAAATAGACACGTCCTATTTAAAATAAAATAATGATTCTACCTATATACATAATAGTATATTATTATATAAGTGTATAAGTAAGCACGACGCCAAGCGGAGTGCTTTTAAACGGCGCAAGTGCTTTAAAGGCACTTATACACGCATATTATACGCTATTTTTTATTATACCTGCACTACAATGCGAAAATAGCAAAAAGAATAGCAGAATTGGCGCATTTTACAAAGTGGCGTGTGATTCTAATTTTTAATAATGAACATAGAAACGGTTAGCAATTAATGTTGATTGTTTGCTATGTGGTTGGTATGACATTTATGTCAAATTTTTTGAATTTAGAATGGACAATATGAGTGGAGAGATTTCAAGAGATTTCTTCAGAAGTTGAACGATTAGGTGAGCAAGCCGAATTGAAATTAGTTCCACAACAACAAAAAATTGCATATTATAAAGAATATGAGAAATTATTGGCTTGGATGACAAAAAATTACCACACTGTGGACGAAACATTGATGCTATTGTGGCGCGATTACTGTCATATGTAAACTTCTGAGGTTGTTGCCTAGGCGACTTTAAGACACCCCGGTGTTTTAATGGCCCGATTTGCCACGCAAATGCGTTGGAGATACCAACATTATGATGAAGGTATAATAAAAAATATTTTGAAATTACTAAATACACTTAATATTTAGTCGATCCACCTTTACTGGCGTAAAGAGTTGCAATTCGTCGGGGCATGGAATCTATAAATATTCACTGGATCTCTTGGTGCCGAAGTAGAACACTAGATCATGGAATCTATTAAATTATAAATGGTCTCTGCAGGTATATTTAGCCATTCCTCTATAACAGTAGCTATAAGTTCATCTTTATTACTAGGTTTCCGGGCTCGTTTTGCCATATTTTTTTGAGGTATGTGCCACACATTTTCAATTGGATTCATGTCCGGTGATTGCTCTGACCATGGTAAAATTCGAATTCCCTACTCATTCTTCCACGCGGTTGTCGTTCCTGCTTCGTTAAGATCTATCGAACTTTGTAAGCATGGCATAGTTCTATGTAACAATACTAAACTCTGATCTAATCCTTTCTACACATTGGCCGCTACCCTAATGTCAACAGCCATTTATTACTTAATTCCTAGAATTTGGATATTTACGTAGCCATAAATCTTTACCTGGTGTCTATTTTACTCTGTCACCCTAGTGTACATGACTTATACATTATATGCTTTCACTTCAACAGAATTGCGAAATTTTGTCGACAGTGAATATCTGCATGTGTGGTTCAAAAGAAATCTTTCAAATTTCATTTAATGTTTTACGCCTGCATTTGCTAAACGACTGAAGTGTTTGTGAAATACACTTTTTTGCCTGATAGCGATTGACTTATGTATTTGTTACACATTTAGAGATTATTGTGTACTACCATTCCTAAATGAAAACAAATATGCAGTAGTGCATGTGCTTTCGGCGCAAAACTTGCAATAAATACAATGATTTATGAATATTTTTAAAATGAGAATCACTTGGCATATACACATTCCTGTCGTTTAAGTTAGAATATTATACAGTAATGTACAATGGCGAGCTTTAGTTACATAATAAATGTAGGTATTCACAAAACATACGATTCAAGTTTATCTTCTAACGACTTCGATGCTTGTATCCTTAATTTACAATTTTTATCGTAAAAGAACTTAGAAAGGGAATAAATAAATGCATGTTGCAATATTCACTAAAATCTTAATATGAAGCTACCGATTTTTTGCAAGAACAATAATAAATTTCGTTTTAAGTTTGTTAAAGTACGTGAGGTATCACATAATATTAAGTGTGATGTAAATGTTGTAATTGCAAAGAGAATTTAAAATATATTTACATATCCATATTAAAATTACGTATGTTTCAATACAGTTTTGACATAATATAATTCGTTTAGAATATGCTCGGAGCCGTCTTCACCAACAAAATTATTAAAAAAAAGTATTACGTCACAGAGCAGCTTTAGAATTATGATATAATATAAATCGTTATTTAGAAATATAATTTTCAATTTTGCCATTTTATTTGTAGAGTTACTGTGTTAAAAGTTTTCACACATGAGTTATCATTTGACCCCGACTACCACCAGAATTTTTTTGAAGTATTGCTCTTCTAAGTGAACTGACCTGAGCGAAACTGCCAAACATTAAAAAATTATTCCCTTCATATGTTAACTAGCAACTTTTGCAATCAATATTTTCAATGCAAAAGCATAATAACAAGTAATCGAAGTTTAAATATGAATATACAATAAGGCAACTTCTTGGAAGGCAAATCAAAATTCGAAAAAGAATTGTTCCGACTATGCATAGAATTGTAGTTCCAAATAGATATTCTAGACGTACCTAATATATAAATAGCTTTGAACAATCTGAAATAGTTGCTCGATGATAAAATTTAGTTACATTAGGAAATACTCTTCTGTAAAATCGAATTACTCTGGAGTTGTACTACTGTAGATTTCTTACCAGACATTACTAGCAATTTAATGTAGAGACGTACTGTTAGATTATAGACGCTTTCAATCTTTCTGCTTCTAAAAATTACTAAATACTTAAATTAGTACAACTGTACCTCTTAGCAAATTGTACTATTTATTCTATATTAATTGTCAAAATTGCCTTAAATTTTCGATGAGACATAAGTTACATGAATTCAGTTTACTTTATTTCTTTAAATATTTTATATTTAGACATTTTAAAGAAACGATAACATGTTATTGAAATTTCTACAGGCCTGCAAGTTGTGCTCAAATCCATTATTAAAGCTATGGCACCTTTACTGCAAATCGGATTATTAGTGTTGTTTGCCATCGTGATATTCGCCATCATCGGGCTGGAATTTTATTCGGGTGCGTTACATAAAACTTGTTACAGCCTATTCGACATAGGTACGTATTTATTGAAGTTAGCTTCCGCTCGTAAATATATATGTGCATTCCTTTCCAGATGTAATAGTGAAAGAGGGTGATCAGGAACTTCCTTGTAGCACCGATAATGAGTCTCAGGCAAATGCACAAGGCAGCAATTGGTGTCGGGATGGAAACTCAATATGCCTTGAACGCTGGCAAGGTCCTAACAGCGGCGTCACCTCTTTTGACAATATTGGATTTGCTATGTTAACAGTATTTCAATGTATCACTATGGAAGGATGGACATCAATACTTTATTGGGTAAGGAGAAGGATAAATAGATTTAGATAGATGTATGTATGTAGAGAATATTAAAACAACGTTATTATTTTTAGATGAACGACGCTTTAGGATCTCATTATAATTGGATATATTTTGTACCACTTATAGTTCTTGGTTCTTTCTTTATGCTCAACTTAGTGTTGGGTGTACTTAGCGGGTGAGTTACCTAATATTCCACTTTCTTCATTGAAATATAAAGGTGTATCCAATGTTATAGAGAATTTTCTAATGAACGACTGCGCGTGGAGCGCAGAGCCAATTTTTATAAAACTCGTTCCAAAAAGCAATTTCACGAATCTTTTGGGCGTTATCTTGATTGGATAACACAAGCAGGTGATATTGAATAAAAAATGCGAATATAAGTTGATACACGTAATGCTCTATTGTAGTACGCTCCTCTTACATGGCTAGCATATTGCTTCCATTCAATCAATACTACCTTTATTTATAGTATGTATTATTAATAATGAACCCTTTTACATACTAGAATTACTGCAAATTACGTGTAGTGATATATTCTGTTTGTGTGTCTTATTACACAAATTATTTGAGTATATTACGATATAGTATATAATACGATATATATAATTTATGTATATCATAGTATTACATTCTTTGCGACCAACACTTGATTATTAACGTTTCTACTTAATACCCCTTTCCAATGAGCGTATAACAAAACCCTGCAGGTACCTACATATATATTATGCGATTCTACATTAACCAATAAAACTGGTTATTTCTTTTGTCAAAGAACAAATACAGTTGGTAGGATAGTAGATAATGAATCAATGAATAGGGAAGAGTAGCATTAAATTCAACTGTATATTTACTGGCTTTAAAAAATTCAAAGGCACAGAATCTTTTGATGAAACTGTGGACACATCTGCCAAACCTTCGCCTCAAATAATTTTCGAATGTAAAGTATTAATAATGTGAACTATTTCTAATAGCACGCTAGTTCATTTTTTCAAACACCACAACTATTGAATCAATTCGGCACACGTCTTTCGGCGATACGTGGATCGTCAACATCAATCGCATACCAAATGAGCGAAAATTTCTGTAAATTAACATTGAGTAACAATGTATAATTTCTTCTACAAATTTCTTTCAACACCCCAATAATTCATGCCTAGAACTACCCGAATCAGTAACACATGTTAGAAATACTGAACCTTACAGAGGATTTTAAACATGAGTTTTCTAGAATTGCTGGCTTTCGACTAATTAAATTCTCGTATTTACTTATATACAGGTTTCCGTACGTATAAAATTCTCGCAGTCAATTAGGTAATACTTTTACCTTCTCGATATGGTGTCCGTTCCTAATAAGATGTTGCGCGACTGCGGAAGATTCAACTCTTGCAAACCGAAAATGGGCGACATGCTTTTTATATGTCGTAGCCACTTCGCGTAACATAGCACTTCATGAAAAGTCTAGACATTTCACGAAATGCGGTCAGATACTGTAATAGCTGCTGCTGATTTACTAATTATATATGCCCATGATATCTAGGCATTTATGAAATTCATTTTACTAGTTTGCACTTAGTGTATTCACATCTAATTACACCATTTGTCCAGTTTAAATCCGCATTTGTTGAAATAACAGGCGTTATTTATGCCGATGGTGAAATAAAAATTTTAATGAACTAAACTTTGAGATTGTTTCTTTATTTACATAATATATTTATAACAGGAATACATATATTACGAATTATTTGTTGGTACAAGGCATGCTGTTGTGATACTTACTGTTACACAAAAGCTTCATCTTCTTACAAACACATCTATTTGTAGAACATTGGCTGCCAGAAACTTTGCATTTACATTGTGAAAACCCTTGCCCTCCAGTACACTGTTTCACAGCTTCCCTGACTGACAAAAGCTTACCGTTATCTATGTCGTCTTTCTTCAAAAATTGTGAGCCAGCTTTCATTAAGCTTTCCCGGCCAAACCATCGCTTTATGGTGCCGCTCTTGCATGCTAGCTGGTTTACTCCATTTTTTTGGTTAATTATTATACAGACAATATTTTGAGGATATCCTGGGCCGCGAACGACTTTAGGTACTGCAAGCAAAACACAATCACCCACATACAAATTCGGAAATCTAGATTTACCATTTTTCAGCATTTTTTCAGCTGCGGTTTTCATTTTTTTTTCGAGAATCAGATGTTGAGTCTTGTATTGCTTGCTCCCGCTTACATAGACCGCATAAAACATTGTCGACAGAGATAGAAGACGGACAACAAGCTCTATAAAAGTCGTTTTCACACATTTCACACCGCAATTCTGCATTTTTCATGTTACAGAAACATATGCAACATGTAAGAATTTTTTTTGAAACGGTTAGAGTACGCTTATCGGTAATTATATCTGTTACTGTATCTGTCTCTGTCAATGTAAGCGTATCTACTATTGCATTAACACTAGTGTAGTAGCATCTTGTTCTGTTTCAACTAGTGGTGCAGTTTCTGTAAAAATAGATAAAGATTCTGCGCTAATAGTATTTTCACTGTTTACCGGTATAAGTCCTGCAGATGTGCAAGGAAGTTGTACGTCATGTTCATTTTCATTATATACATTTTCAAAATTTTCTTCAGTTTGTATGGTTTGCCAATGACAATGGCATTTGAGTTGATCCAAGTCCGAGATTCGGTGCAAAACTAAAAAGAGCTTTATATGGAGAACGCCCGGTTGTTCTATGATGTGAACTATTTTTTTGCCATTGAACAAAGTTAAGACCTATTGACCAGTGTTTGCTCCCTGTATCTGCCATCCAACCACGAAGCATATTCTCCTGATTGGATTGTTCTACACTGCCTTGACTCTGGGGGTGGCTCGGACTTCCATTAATAATGATCGACTCTCGCCACATACTACGCAATTCGTTAATGATATGATTTACAAATTCTCGTCCATTGCCACTCTGAAGAATTTTTGACGCACCAATTAGCAAAAAAATATTCAATAGTTGCGAAGCCACGTTTGGGTGTTAGCGGTCGTAAAATAACAAACTTTGTAGAATGGTCCTGATAGTTTAGTATCCATTTCTAGTTATTATCTGGAGGTGATTGCAAGTCTATTAGGTCAACCTGACCTCGCTCAGCAAAATCTTTTGATAAGATTGGTTTTATGACAACCTTTTTACATGACCTTTTTTGCTCATTGCAGGTCTTGTAGCAGGTCAAAAATATTTCAAGCGCCGGTCGAGGAATTTGAAATTTAGCAGCGAAATCCTGTTCCATTTTACTACGTCCACCATGCCCCGTTTTAGCAATATGAATATCATATATTCTCTCATACAGATCTTCGTGGGAAACGATGTACCTACTCTATTTTTTTTCACATCTTCACTTTCTCGAACTAAATGTTTTTTGTTTCCAATAGTCATCGTAGGTCGAAAGTAAGTGATACTCCCGCCGTTCTTTTGAATTTCTGTAAAAAAAATAGACGTTGATAGCCAACCCTTTACATCTGTCAAGAAATCGAACTTGGTCGAGTTCTATAAATTGATATAATTCCAACATGATCTATTTTTGCATCAAGTTATGTAATCCATCTTGTGCGAGCCCAGAGAAACCGTTGCCGCCGAATAGAGAATACATTATGGAACACAAAACAAGATTACTAGTACACTTACTTTTTATCCTTTGCTATTTGTATTTCTTCAATAACGCTTCTCGCCTTTTCCCTTGAATAAGGTTTCTTCTTTGGTTTTGCCAAATAGTATTCATCTAATTTTCTATAAAATTAGGTCTTTTCTATGATCATAGGTTGTACAGAACATACATCACTATTATCGGTCATATTTGTATACCTAACTTTCCAGAACAATTGTATTCAGAACAAAAGCACAGCCGACAATGACCGAACGAGCCATGCTCTTAGCGACAAGTTCAAACGTGCAAAGTATTTCACCATCGGCCCGTCGTTTTAACAAATGCGGATTTAGACTGCACGTATAATATATGGTAATTAGATGTGAATACACTAAGAGCAAACAAGTAAAACGCATTTCATGAAATGCCTAGATATCTTGGACACAAAGTGTAATTAGTGAAGCAGCAGCAGCTATTACAGTATCTGACCGCATTTCGTGGACTGTCTAGACTTTTCATAAAGTGCTATACGCTAAGTGGCTACGACATATATATGGTTTTGATCAATCTTTTAATTTGTCCAATATAAACTTGACCGCAATCCTTACATACAACTTTTTAACTTTGTCTTTGGGATTGCCTAAAATATTTTTTTGTAGTGTTATTAGTTGAATAACACACACATTTAAGTTGTACCTATTCTTAAAAAATGCAATTAAGTCCTTTTGTGACACGGTAATTTAATAAATTTATTATCACCGTTTACGGCTGAGACTAAAGTCGTATTTCTAACATTATTTCTATATTGGACTTTTTTAAGCATGCGATCGACATCAGTAGAAGAGAAACCACTCAAACTTACCACTTTTTGTTCCATGTAATTCGTTCTTCAGAACGAATCTCCATTTATTTTGACCGGAACTTGACTAATCTGTTAACCACGAAGTTAATTACAGACGTTTTATGTTGACTGCAATGGTTAGAATCAGCTGGAATAAACCTATTTGCGTTAGTTCCTTTTTTGATGACAATTTGTAGTGTGTTAGGTGCATTTCTAAGAACTAGCGTATTTGCAAAAGGAAGCTCGTCATTCCCTTCCTGCTCTGCCGTGAATTTAATGGAATCGAACTTTGAATTTAATTTCTCGAGAAAATCTTGGACATTGGATTTGGTAGTATAATAGAATAGAATAGAATTTGACTTGAGGATGATGTTGCACTGCGACCGAATAGTCTATTGTGCCCCCCTACATGAGCTATACTTTGTTGGTATTTGTCCCCAATTATAACTTCCCATCCAGTCCAAGTGTTTTAATAAACTGCAATAGCTGTGATGGTTTCAAGGAGGGTATTTCCACCTCGTCAATGACATCTTTACCAAAATGACTGGAGCGAACCGCTGTAATAGCCACGCAGTTGGATATCAGGTGTTCCGGATTTTCGCTTTCTGCTCCGAAAAACCTGCAGACAGGGAAACGCTGTTTTGCAAGGGTATACAATATACGACTGTGCAGCGAAAGGACCGACCTCCAAATACTAGAGAGTTGGTACCCATCGTCGTGATTGATATTCTGAGAATGTATTTAATCTTGATCGCTTCCCTTATCATTCAAGTAAAATAGTGTAGGGACTTACAACAGATGCCTGATCAAAGCAAATTTTGTGACACGTGTCGAGTAAATGTTAAGCTAAGGCCGAATGCGCTGAAGATTGCGTCTTAACGTGTCGTTGATGCTCTTTGATCCTGGCGTCCGGTTTCCCCAATCTATACTGAGAGAAGAATTTGAGAGATTCTGTTTAGGGTTTTGAAAGTAGTTTTAATGTTGTTCTTACGAAGAATTCTGCCGATATGATCAGTAACGCCATGAATGTACGGGAGAACAATGGTAATTTGATGATTCTTAGTACTTGGTGACTTTTAGGGATTCGTGGATGACAGTTTGCCTGTTTATGACCTTTTGTATATTACTGAAGAAGAGCGATATTGACGTGTTTCAACTCTTCTTGATATTATCGGGTTGGGAAATTGAAAATGCTCGATAAACAAGGGAGCTGATAACTGCTTGTTTTTTGTGCTGGATGATGATGCGAGTTGGCGTAAAGGTATCGACTCGTACGCGTGGGTTTCGTATACACAGCGTCTATTTTGTAAATTACTAACCAATACATCCAAAAAAGGTAGGGAACCGTTTATGTCAATCTCAGCATTTTCAATTTCCCAACCTGATAATATCAAAGAGTACAAAGAGTTGAAACACGTCAAAACCGTAGTATATCTTGTGCATTTTATTTATTTAATTATTTTATTTGTACTGTATATATTTTACTAACCATGACACGGCCAACACCCGGAAACCCTTATCATAGGAGTATCTCTAATAGTGTCTTTTGCATTTCTGATCATAGATGATAATGGATGATAATGAATTCTTAGTTAATTATATGCATGGTCCGGATAATAGTACTATTACTACTGTTTTTCCTAGCTAGTTTAATCTTCAATTTGACAAAGTCTTTCTTTTGGGTGTCCAAAATCAATTGATTATCCATTTCAAAAAATTTATTAATAGTTCGAAAATATGTTTACTCCTTGGTTCGTAGAAGCTAAGGAGAATGATAATTAGTATATGTATTTGTCTGACCTTTGAGTACTTCTCTATTTTCCAGATCTTTTAATAATAATATTTATTTAGCATTTGCTATTAGTATACAAAAAGGCAGTAATATTACAAGTTAACGTTTACATTACGGACAAATACTTATGCATATAAAGTTTTTAT
>SMLS01073469.1:0-19832 GCA_004785975.1 Popillia japonica | reverse complement strand
GAGTGAAACAAATGGAGTCAGAATTATCGGTTAAAAAGCTGTCATTAAATGGAGACAATCATCTGCAAATTGACCACGGCAACGAAGATAATAAACCCGTGAGGAAAAACAAATGTGCATCCTGCCTGAAAAGCAGTCTTCTAACATTGTTAACAGTACTCGGTGTGTTAGCCGGTGTAGCTCTTGGTTTTATACTGAAAACAACATCAAATACACCATGGTCAAGCAGGCAGGTTATGTATGTGAACTTCTTAGGAGACTTATTTCTGCGAATGTTGAAATCGCTTATATTACCGTTAATAGTGTCGTCGTTGATTTCCGCTATAGCCAATTTGGATCTATCGCTATCCGGAAGGATAGCTAGACGTGCTATATTGTTTTACTTAACTACTACGTTCTGTTCGGTTGTTTTGGGAATGATACTAGTCGTTTCTATACAACCTGGAAAAGGTAGTGAAGATGATGAAGAAAATGCAGTTACTGCACTTAGAAATGTTACTACTGTCGATACTTTATTGGACCTAGTCAGGAATATGGTACCTAACAATTTAATACAAGCCTGTACACAACAAGTAAGTTCTATTAACAACTAAAAAAGATGTTCAATAATGTTATTACAGTTCCAAAGTTTAAATTTAACTTACAAACTATATCTACTCATAAATAATTTGCACTTTCTTGTTAAATATATCTACATATGTATATACATATAACATATGTGTGTATGTATCTTTTGTGCATATGAACAATTTTTTATGATAAACAAGTCTGTTCCACTTCAACAAATATGAAAAAGAAAAGAAAATCAAAACAACAATAAGAAAACAAGGTATTATTGACTTTTGGACCGCCAATTTTTTTTTTCTTGTGATGCGGTTCCTTTTATACGTTGTTCTTTTGTTTTATTATAGTCTCACTTACAACGATCAATTGAAACAATATTGATTATTAATGAAAAACCACTTTATAACTCTTTTTGCTTTACGATTGTAATCCTTATTACAACATGATAGTATTTCATTTCGAAGTTAGCTCTACCTAGGGCGCAATTGCACTTTGGACAATCTGGACAAATTATTATCTGACCTTGAACTTGGATAAACAAATCTTGAGAACAAATCAAGCGATGAAATGGTTACAATTGGTTATTTTGTACCTCTAAACGAGGACACTAAAGCTAAATGTAGCACTTCAAGTTTTTGATTATATCTCAAAATCTCGGATTTCATAGATATATTTTTTTGCTGGCTGTTTTTGAGATTTCACAAAAAATATTCAGTGGTCAAACATGGCCCAATGATGTGTAATAGTATTCGGCAACAAATATGGTTAATAGTCAAAATTTCGGAAATGGTCGAACATTATTGTGTGTACCTATTTCAATTTTTAGAAATTTTGCTACTATGTATATCCTTAAATATGTGCCTATAGTGTATGGGCTAAACCAAAAGTGGTAATTCTTAATTTCTGAAAGTTGCTAACTTTCTTAAACAACAATATGTTTCGTTCCATTCATTTCTCTCTCACGTTAAATTATGTAATTTTAGCTATATTTGACAGTTTAAGTAAAATTTTCCCGCCCCTCTTCTCCTCCTTCCTTCAAATGTACATACGATACATGCCATAACTTATATTGCCAGCATAGCTGCAGTAGCTATGCAAGAAATATTAAGTAATTTTAAATATTTTTTCTCATTTGGAAAAATAATTTATTGAATTTTCCTTGTATTTATTAGGAATATTAATGTTTATAGTTCCTACTAAGCTCGTAACATTTTCGGCGAAACATTCAGTATATTTAACGCTAAATCTCCATTACTAGACAGTACCAACACAGTTAGTGATTGATTTTATCAAATACAGAATAACTTAAATAGAATGGTTTAGCCTACTCTAATATCGCACCTTCATAATACCTTTCTATAATATCTATATTCTCGCTGAGTCAGATGCAACTCGTAAAACATAAGATCGTTTTTCTGTTATACGGGATTAATATCATAAAAATATACATACATACTACGTTTCTACATTTGTGTAAATTTACTTACATAGTAGCATATCACATTAACTAATCCTTAGTAATTACCTAATTACCATAAAGATTAGCTAAACCTTTAGGTGATAAAACATAATTCGTATAAATATTTGATGAAACTTGAAACTTCTACATGCAAATGCCCTTTAGGTATTTCTTGTTGTTATTTTTTTTTTCTACTTAGTAATAGTAATGCAAAGCTACACAATAGGTGGTGCTCTCAAAATGATTCACTTCATACAAAAATCTTAAACAAAATTCTGTTTTTAGAATAAAGTACAACTTATCATATTTAACGTTTTCGAGGGATTTACGTAAATCGCGATATACAGTAGTGGAATAAGTATTCGTCCACTCAATGGTATGAGAAAAGTATGACAAAACTATTTAAGAGAATTAATAAAATCGATTAAATATACTAGCTATTTATTTTATAACTAGTACGTTAATCCATAAACACATAATAAATAAATCCCAATACATATTTTTGAAATAAACTAAAATACAATAATGAGCTGCTTAAATTGACAAAGAAAAAGTATTCGTCCATCGATGTTATATAAGCCACAAATATAAAAACAACTATTAAAAAGAAAAATCTAGTATCTAGTGGCATACCCCTTTGCTGCAATATCCGCTCTCAGCCGCTTAAGCATAGATTTGATAAATTTATTCGTAAATTCGGGGGTTACCTTATCCCATTCTTGAATAAAACGTTGTTTTAATGTTTCCCGATTTTTAATTGGAGTTTCTTTCAATTTTCTTTTTATTTCTGTCCATACATGTTCTATTGGATTGATATTGGGGGACTGAGGCGGTGTTTCTAACAAGTGGGGAGTGTTATATAGCAACCACTACTTAACGACCCGAACGGTGTGCATCGGGTCGTTATCTTGCTGGAAATAGCAATCTTTTTCAATGCCTCTGTGCACTACCGTGTACATTTTGCCTCAAAGTCTAAATATACCCATCGGTCCATGATACCTTCAACTACATGGTAATTACCAACCCCAGCGCCCGATATACATCCCCAAACCATAATAGAAGCACTGCCGTGTTTCACCGTGGGTCTTAAATTTATTTTATTGTAGTCTAGAATGCACTGAGTTTATTTTTAAAAGTTTATTTCAATTAATTATAATTCTTTTAAGTTACCTTTCGCTCTAAACAGAAGTGGACGAATGCTTATTCCATTAACTGTACCTTTAATTATAGCCTTATAATTAATTTAGTACAAATTATACATACAGTATAGTATTGATGCAGGACACAAAAACTGTCTTGGTTGCCGTTAATGTATTACAAACTTCTAATATATCATAGTACCTGTAATACGCTAGTATACTACTATAGATCTGAAACAAATTCTAATGACGCTACAATAAAATTTGATAATTTGTGATTAGTTGAATTTTCTTCCTAATATCTTTCAAATATGTTAGGCTTTTTCTATCCAACTATGAAGTGCAATGCAACTAATACTGAACGCAATTCTTGAATAGTAATGCATACCTACGTATTATCCAACAGATTTGCAAGTCATTTACATGGCACATTCTCTTTCATTGTCATTAGCGAGTTCCTATAAACACTGTGGATTAGTGGTACATTCTTTCAAAAAAACAGACAATGCAGAACAATTACTATCAAGCGAAATATTCACCATAGAGTTAAAGTGGTGCATATTTTGTAAATTGCCGATTTAATTAAAATGTTATTGTTTGACTTACAATAAAATACATTCATCGATCTAGCAGCAAAACGGAGCACAATAAAATTTTCTCTATCGTATCTATACCATTATTAAATAATTATACAAAGACAATCTGGCCTAAATGAATTCAGGAACAATGTAGAACTGAAACCATGGATTGGGTATTCCGCCTGTTCTTCGAAGTATGACAATCGTTCGATAACTACGTGGCCTAACACAGAGATAGTGCGAATTCGGAGAAAACTCCTTTACCATTCTGTAGAATAATTCTTTAATAGGTTAAATATGACGGTGCAGACCGATCTGTCGATTAGTCTCTGACACGATACGGTGGGTACACCAAAGTGAACATGTGTGATTTTGTAAAAATGGAGAAAAACTGACTTGCGAGCAATGATGAAATACTTTCATTTAAAAAGTCTAACACCAACCGAAAGTAAAACAGAGCTGGATTTAATACTATTGGAGAACGCTTCTTCGTTTTTAATGGTGAAGAACTGGTTTGCCGAAATTAAGTAGAGTTGTACAAGCGCAGATTATGAATCCCGCAATGGACGTCCAAAAACGCCTCCTGCCCCAGATATGATTGAAAAAGTTTACCGTATCGTCCTGGATGACCATGGAGAAAATACGCATGCGAGATAACGAACATATTGGATATCTCAATTGATAGTGTGCACAGAATTTGGACTGAAAAATTAGGAATGAAAAAAGTCAGCTGTCGCTGTTGCTCACACCGGAGTAAAAACTGAATCGTTTGAGTGATTCTCGCAATCTTTTGGCAAATTTTCGCCGCAATCCGAAGGAGGTTTTAACGTTTCATAACCGTCGATAAAATCCAGGTCCACTATTAATCTATTCTCCGGCATCCAAGAAAGCAAAAAATGGTTTTGTCGGTTTCAAAACCTTGGCTTGAGTGAGGATTTCGTTCCATTTCGGGATTACTGCCCTATTAGCTATTTCAGCGACTTGAATTCATCGACTTACAATGAATTAAGGTATTAGTAATTTGGAATATCGTTGGAATAAGTGTGTTGAGCGAGTAAGAAGCCAGATTCAAATATAATGTTCCAAATATGTTGCGTTTTCTTTGTTAGACCACGTAGTTATCGTATGATTCTCGTATGTGGATTTTAAGAAACTTCTCTGAATTTGTTTCAGTGCATTTGTGTGACATTTGTAAATAACTGACTATATTAATGAAGGATAGGGATGCATTTTCAGTGTTTGCATGGAATTATGTGCGGTGTTTACGTGGTTGATAAAAATAAGTTCTGAGTCGAAGGTTACTTCAAAATCTTTCGTTGATTGAACACGTTCTTCAATGTATGTATTATCGTAGTAATATTCGTAAATTACACTACGCTAATATACTAACACTTCAAAACCTTCATGGTCGATTTATTCGTTACATTAATTTGTTTTTCAAACGATACATAGCAATCAAGTTCTGTGGTCAGATTATTGATAAATAAAAGAAATACAAGAGGCCCTAAATTTGTACCTTGAAGGATGAGGAGATATTAGCGAAAAGACATGCAAAGTATGGCTCTTGTAAGCAATATTTATGTTTATATTATATTTATATTATGTTCAATAGTATGATTGTATGATGAATGTTATGTTTCACATGAATGGTATGGTATCTCAGAGAGCAAAACAGCATGAAGCTGGTGAACCACCGACAAGAAAAAGTCAACGCAACAATAGCATTCGGATGTAATGCGGCAGAGCTATACATTACATCCCTAATAAACTTAAAAAATCTTTACACTCTTGAGTTAGTCAGTGAATTAGTGTGTGACAAGATTTCTAATTCAGGCTAATAGAGTGAGAATATGTCAGACTTGATAAACGTTCAAGGCATTGAAAACATTAATGTTTTGCCATGAACGCACATTCACTTGCTGCGGCTTTCTAATCACACAACATATGCTATAATCGCTAATGTTGGATGTTGTTTAACCAATGCAGAATTATTGAATCCAAGAATATGTATGGCTAACAGCACATAGGGTGATGTAGTATACAATTAGCGCAATTAAGAAGATCAATGGTTCGATTTCGTCAATAGATAGTTTTATTATCGTCTTTTTTGTGGGGAAAGCTGTGTTTTAGACAATGGAAGTTCAAAACTAAACCAGTGATAATAAAAAATAATAGCGGTTTATTGACAAACAAACAAAAAGAAAGTACAGGTATAATTGACTAACTAAACCTAATTCTAATTGTATCTTTGCCAACGGATTTAGGATCAGCGATCTACAAACAAGTCGCTGCTCTACCTCCTAAACACAGCAACATAACCAGCATAACTGAACAAACTAAATACATATAATATCGAGTGAAAAAATGCATTACGCTAGAAGATGATAATAAAACACAAAAAAATAGAAAAACGTATTGTTAACACAAATTAAAGCAACTCGCAAAATAGAACTACGAAGCTGAGTTTAACTTACGAAGCTGTATAGAGCTTACGGAGCTGACGGGAGAATTGCAAGGGGCTTAATGAGCGTAAAGACTGAGGAACACCATTAACAAATTTTACAGTATTATAAGAGAATGATCTTTTAAAAATTTCTAACACGTAAAGCGGAGGGGTCAATTGACCTCTATATCTTACATTAATTGCATGAACCTCAGTTCTAAATAAGATTTTCCGGTGGAGGTGGGCTTTATGTAATATAGAATTTTGTAGTAGAAGATGATAGAGCGGAGTTCGGCTCTACGTACCATATTCAGCCAACCCGCCTATACAAGAGTATGCGAAATTCTATCAACTTCCTAATTCCATATACATACTTATAAACCTCAAGCAAGAGTTTTGTATACGTTGAATTCTTAGTCTATCGGTGCTGTCAAAGCAGTGATAATATACACTGATACAAAAGTTGAATCTTGATAAAACAAGTGACTCACATAGAGCTTTCCTCAAGCCAGCATTCAAGCAATCTCTGCTACCATAAAGAACTTTCCAATGAGAATATGCCGATCTGACCATCTTTGAAACGCGTTCTTTAAAACGAAGTTTTGTATCCAAATAAAGACCTAAGTCACGTGCGCTATCGGAGAGGGCAATAACTTCCTCGCTAATCTTAATTGTAATGTCATTCACGACAGCAGCTCGTGTCTTCGAACGACCAAAAACCAAAACCGAAGTCTTTTTACGATTAGTATGTAGTCCATGCTTTAATGAAGTAAGTAGAAGAGACTGGAGGTCATCATTGATGAAGGAAACAGCTTCGTTGACGTCCTCAGGACTAAAAGAGTAATAAAGCTGCGTGTCATCAGCATAGAGGTGATACTTATAATGTTTTAAACATTTTACAATGTTAGATGTGTAGATTGAGAATAATAAAGGCCGGAGAATGCTGCCTTGGGGGACAGCGGACACTATCGGAAGTGAATAAGACAACGAACCATCATAGAAAACCTGCTGAGTTGGTTAGAGAGATACGAAGAAAAGAACTGTATAGAACATTCACCGAACCCAGCAAATCTCAGGATAGCTAATAAAAGAGAATGATTAATGGTGTCGAAACCATTGGAATAATCCAATAAGATCAAGACAGTAATTTGATTATTATCGATGCTACGTAGCAAGTCATCTACAATGTGAGCCATAGCTGTTTCACACCTATAGCCGGAACGAGAGCCCGATTGCAAATCAGGGATGATATTATTAGCGTCCAAGAAGCCTCGAACCTGCTGACTAACCGCTCTCTCCAAAAGTTTGGACAGGGCTGGAATAATAGAGATAGGTCTTAGATCAGAATAAGATGTCGGTACAGAAGATTTCGGAATGGGCCTAATGATACTACACTTCCAGCAGTCTGGGAATGATAACATTTTTACAAAGTGTAGTCTTTCTCAGCTAATACCTTTTTGGTAGAATTAGGAACTATAACGTCGTGAATAATAATTATAAAGAGGTGCCAAAAATTTTGAAAATAGGTGTGTTATAGCAAAAAATAGTTCAATATAGATTAAATTATGGTATATTAACATGCAATTATCTACATACATTATGTGTTCATTTCATTTAGGAAATATGAATATAAACACTATTAACGGCGTGCATTTGATCGTATTATACTCTCAATGTGCATTTTAGTTAAGTATACACAAGTATATAATGTAATGATGATAACTATGTACTCCTATATACGTATACGTAAACACGTTAAAATTTTAATGTGGTATTGACGTCCAAAATTATACCTAAATTAAATAATAATAAGCATTTGATCTACATATTTATGTATAGTTAGTTCATGGCCTATATCTAAAATTTTATATGTAAGTTCTACGTTTCATACATTATAGATTAATAAGCAGTAGTAAGTGCATTTAACGAATTTGCAAAATTTCCATTTATCATCCCAAACTATCACCTATATATTTTATTTTTAAATGTAATTAAAGTAACGCTTTTTGCATTTTACGTCTCTATGTACATTCTACTGTACGTGGACCCGTTAAATCGACATATAATACTGAATTATTTATTTGCCGGAAATAATCATTCTAAATATGTAAATTAGATGTTGTATATACATTATATGTATGTACATGATTGTATTTGTTATTGATGTAGTAATTAGTACCATTCACACATGTTCACATTAATCACCTTCAAACTGTTTTAAACGCAATGGGCTGTTTATGATAAACTCACCAATAGGATAAGTTAAAGAGGCATTTAAAAAATCTTATGTTAACAATATTTTTTTTAATATTTTGTTACATAGATATTAAGTTTTTCCTTTTTTGTAACTATTTTTGAGGATTCAGAAAAATAATTTGGTGGCCAACTGATGATTAATCGGCTTCTGCAGCAAATATTGTTGTATCGGTGGTTTTGGTTAGATGGATAACACTTCAATTAAATTTGACTCGTGGGGCAACTCACATTGACAATACAACTGGCGTAACTAAACCAAAAATATTAGA
Organism: Popillia japonica; assembly: GCA_004785975.1. Classification (NCBI taxonomy): domain Eukaryota; kingdom Metazoa; phylum Arthropoda; class Insecta; order Coleoptera; family Scarabaeidae; genus Popillia; species Popillia japonica. The sequence continues at coordinate 11,124 of SMLS01073469.1, read as the reverse complement.
TTTTAAATATTTTTTTTGTAAGCTAATGTAATAAATCTCCTCTGTGTTTATAGGAAGTTTGAGATTTATACTTAAGAACTCCGATAGTTGCTTCATATCATCAATTTCCTTTTAGGAAGCCATCTAATCTCAACGTTTTGTACTATCCAACCCATCTACAAAACTGTTGCGGATGTCTTTCTATAAGTAAGAGTTTGTGTTGCAATCTTCCAGCTTTGCTGTTATGCTCCCATTTTAAAAAATCGTTTAAATTCGATATAACTCTTCAGAGGTTCACTGCCGCAATAAATAATAATACAAAATGCACAGAACCTTGTGTAATGCACCCTCATAAGTCCGCATTTTGTAGCTGAAGTCATGAGAAAAAGTGGTGCAAGGCAGTATAAACCATGCCATATTGTTAGACCAAAAAGTGATCGACCAACAAAATAATTAATTCGTCCTGTCAATGAGAGTCAAGAACACCTGGTTAACTGGCGTAGCGACCCTACAAGAAAAATACAAGACAGCAAAGGATAAAAAAAGCAAAACATGTTTTCATCTCAAAATTTTCCCAGAACTTCGTCATGTAGAGCTTTACCATAAATATCTACACAGTCCATAATAACAATAACAATTGAGTAATGACCGCAATAAAAAAATTAAAATGTTAAACATAGAATTTAAAATAATGAAGATTGAATGATGAAGATACAGATAAAAATACAGATAATATTTATACGGCTCAACATATAACACGACAAGATAAGTAGCAAGTAATAAATATGTATATTTAGATAAAGTCATACACTTTATAAGATGACTTTTACATTTTAAATAATTCTTTATGTTGCAATAAATTTGCATGAAATTCTCGGTTACTCAGTAAAAGGTGGTATTAACCTACATAGTAACATTAACCTAACCTGGATATTCTTAACGTGTAGCATAATAAAATAAACTACTATTACATAAAAATATGTAAAAAGCAAAAATTTTAACTTCGATAAAAGAAATAGATTAATGAAAATTGCTCTCACCTTTTATACGGTTTTTGTAGAATATTTGACACCTTCACTATTGCCAGATATATTCAAAACAAAAGAAATGTACCTATTTGCTAAAATAAAGTTGAGCATTATCTTGGGAATGAATTATATAAGAATAAGTGTTCCTTTATCATTTACACACTACAGACTATTTTTTTTAACATTATTATTAAATGATTCATTTGAATGAAAATAATCACAGTTATATAAAGCTGGTTTTACATCTGTCAATTTATTGATCAATTTCTAGAACTTAGACGACTTGACGTCAAGTTAAGTTTTTACATCTGTCAATTTCAAGTTCAATTTTAAGTTCAATTTCTAGTTCTAGTTCTCTTCAATTTTAAGCTAGCTTATGTAGCTGGTAGCTTTACATCTGTCAATAAATAGATCAATTTAAAGAACTTGGGTAAGTTTAAGAAATTGAAGAATTAGAACATGTTCTATTTTTGCGTCAATTTAACTTCAATTTTATAGTAATTTTTGCTTTAATAGTGGATATAGTGACCGACAGTGCTAACCTGCGACACTTGTATGAGATGAAAGTAATTCCAAACTTACTTTAATTCAAATTTCAACAATTACAACTCGTTGAACGACAATGTAATATTTGTAATTATGAATGACTAAATTCATATAGATTAGAAATTTTGAATTTACAGCATAATGCAGAGAGTAAGATCAAAATGGCAACGAAAAAGATTAACAAATTTAAGAAAAGCTGTATTCTACCTAATGTTACTAAAAATGATAGATTTAGAAAAAGCAAGCGTAACAAGGAGGTGGTGGGTTAGACCATGGTTGATTGCGAAAAAGGGAAACTTAAATTTAGTAGAGAACGATTTTCCAGCAGATCCTCAAACTATATGTATCGCTTTAGACTACAAATATAATAACTAGGTACTCTCTGAATTATCGTAATTACCACGAATTATCAGCTGTGATAAACCTGTACACATTAAAGGTCTTCATGTGATCTTCACTCACATCATGTAACCTTTTAACATAGGACATTACCACTGTTAACATTAAAAAGATTCGAAACTCCCTTCACAGTTGCTATTCTTAGTTCAATTTATTGTTAGGTGTAATGCAATAGTAAGTTCTTATTTAAGAACTTAAAATTCATCAATAAAAAGATCTTAAAAATATCTTCAAATTTATTGATAAGTGTAATACGACAATAAGTTCTATTTCAAGAACTAGAAATTGATCAATTTAAAATCTAAAAATTGATCAAGAAATTGACAAGTGTAAAACCAGCTTAAGACACGATCTATACCAAGAAAATCCCCTTACAAATAGAATAATAGAACTACGACATATGTACATACTCGTGTACACTACTGTGCTGAAGAAACCAAAATAATGTGAATAATAAATATGTTAAAATAAAAATGTTGCCAAGCAAACAATTGCTGCAATGCGTTATTGAGTTTATTTGCTGTACAAAACGTAGACGTCTGATAAACATCATTAATTCTTCTGTTGGCAATAATATACTACTAATCATTGTTTTTTTATAAACCTTTACACAATATTTAATAGCAAGAGAATGAAGTGCATTGCAAATAAAATTTTTCTTGGAAGACTTATATGTATATAGATTAAACAATCTTGGAACACTTAAAATGTGATATCAGAGTGTTAAAAGCGTCTATTTAATAAACTGAAATTAGGTATTATTGCACCGCAAAGGAAGTACAAAAAAAGCAAAATATACAAAATTTTATAAATCTACTAAGTACCTACCTATTTCTTGCAGACAGTAGTGTACGTAATATAGTGTATGAGCCATTAATTCAAATTAATGAGTTATAAATTACCATCATAATAGGATCTAATGCTATAGTACACACTTGAAAATTGATATATGTTTATAAAAAAATTAAGAATAACAACAATAAATTAGCTTTGCCTATTTACGCACAAACAAAGCAATCTGATTGTTTTGACGTATTTTTTGGTATAATTTTACTTGATCAACTTCCAAGAATTTAGAAATCATTAAATGTGAAAATAAGGGCATACATATACACGTCCACCATTCAAAATGTCTCCAACAGTTGCGTAACAGTTTTCTTTCTGTAACGAACTGTTCACGGCAAGCTCTACACTAAGTATATCTGTCAGCAATTACTTTTAGAGGAATCAACCCAAGTAAATACATACTAGTATCTAAATTACATATTTGTTTTAGTATAGGACGGTCCTGGTTGAACCCGAAGAGTATGTCGGTAAGTCTACATTACTGACTCTACAGATGTTTAATGCTACAAATAAAACATTTTTATTGTCTATTCTTAGATGACGTATACGAATGGGACGTTAGTAGTGAAATGGTAAATGGTATGAATATTTTGGGATTGGTAGTATTCTCCGCAATAACTGGGGTAGCACTGGCTCGATTGCAAGAGGAAGGTAAAGCTCTAGCAATGTTCTTTCAATCTGTCATGTCTACAATGATGACGATTACTAGATGGGTGATATGGCTGTCACCAGTCGGTATTTGTTTCTTGGTAGCCGCAAAAATAGTAGAAATGGAAAGTTTTGATGTATTACTCGGAAAATTAGGCATGTACTTCATTACAGTTACAGTCGGCTTACTTATACAAGGATTCATAGTATTACCAACACTTTATTTCATAATGACAAGACAGAATCCTTTTTCGTACGTATCAAATTTGGGTCAAGCTTTAGCAACAGCATTCGGAACAGCTTCTAGGTAATTCCAACATAAATTTAATGTGAAATAAATATGGATGTAAACTGTTTCAGTTCTGCCACCCTTCCAGTTGCAATTAAATGCTTAGAAGAAAAAAACCACATTGACCCGAGAGTGGTTAGATTCTGCTTGCCAATAGGTGTAACCATTAATATGGACGGCACTGCTCTCTACGAAGCCGTAGCTGCCATTTTTATAGCTCAAATAAGAGGAATAAAGCTTTCGATAGGCAATTTAGTGGCAATTAGTATAACTGCTACCGCTGCTAGTATAGGAGCAGCTGGGATTCCACAAGCTGGTCTTGTAACTATGGTTATGGTATTGGATACAGTGGGCCTGCCAGCTGAAGATGTCAGCTTAATCCTGGCAATTGACTGGATACTGTAAGTAATCATTTTTGTGAGATAATTTTTTATATGAAAATCAAAGACTTCAATTATTATTACTGCTGCATATGAATGACTCTTAATCAGTATTCAACATTTAAATATTTCCGTATACTCCGTCACAGTTGCAAATAAAATAATGTATAATGTCAACCTTTGTTGCATTATTTTAATTTTACATTTTCGAAACGGAAACTCATACCAAAACGAAGGCTTTTACAAAAAAAAAATCTAAAGCACTAATTTTCACATTTATAACCTACTATTTTTGAGATATTGTTGTGAATACCGTGGAAACATTATTGTCTTGCTTTAAACCAACAACGTCCGAACTTCACACGTTCCAAATCCAAACTATTTTTACATCACTCAGTTACGTTTCGAAAAAAATCTTTGTCGTCAATTCTTATCTTTGCCTTTATTTATGACTCGCAAAATTCCCTCAGATGAATCGATTATTTGATTTGTGGTGGCACTGACATCAGCACAGATTCTTTGCGAGTGTTATGGTATCAACCAAGATGAGAAAACTGCCCAACAAACAGACCAAAGCCTCGACTAAATCGACAGAAAAAAGGATCTCCAAAAAAGCAAACATTCAGTGATTAAATAATAATAATAGTAATAAATAATCTTTATTGCAAATAACAAAAGGCGAAGTCCAGCAATGCTGATCAACTTAACCTAATACAAAAAAAGACCGCAGTAATAACTGCTGCAATACAAAAACAAAAAAAAGGCACATTAGCTCTACCATTCAATATATGTGCATCACCATATGCAGTCTCCGCCAAATTTGAGAAAAAATCTGGCAGTGCAATTTCGTGTAAATTTTTAATCTAGCTGGAGTAAATACTTATGCAATGCCATTTTAAACCTAATGGGATCGAGCTGCGTGAATGAAGTAGGAAGGGAATTGTATACTTTAGCTGTCTGATATGAAAATGACCTTTGGAATAAAGAGAGTTTGTGTTGAGGTATAGTCAGCTGGCTCCTGAATCGAAGGTTCAGATGATGTACGTCCGTTCTAAATGAGATTTTATTATATAAATAGGCCGGAGTTGATGAAAAACACAGGCGCTATGAAGAAACCGACGCCGTTCCATATTAAGCCATTTGACATCTTTCAGTTTGTGACTAATTCGATCAAATTTTCGTATTCCAAATATTAACGGAAGGCACGAATTTTGCAGCTTTTGTATACGATATTTGTTGACCTGATCGAGAAAAGGACCACATTAATTAATAATAATAATTAATACCTAATTAAATATATTGGAATTGCGCTGTAATACTTCTAAATAAGTACTAAGACACGCTGTTCCTCTTCAATATGTTTCAAGTTTTGTGACAAGTTCTTACGTTATTTAATCGTTCTTGCCTATGAAAACACAACCAAACTTCGGAATGAGTTTGCTGTTGCTATTGGAACATTGACCTCAACACGAACAATAAGAAATCATATTCATGACATGGGTCTCTACGTCCAAATGGTAAGAGCATAATGACGCCAGTTTAGACTTTTTCCAAAATTTCATTAAAAATAAATGAAACATGATGCGCGAATTAAAGTTTAACTAAAGTAGTCATTTCGGCAAAAAATATAAAAAATTCAATAACTTGGCAACGTCGCATTTTAAAGCAAAATTATGTTAGGTGCGAACGAAGCATCTGAAAGTACACCCAGCTCAATAGGAATAAGTAGGTCATTCAATTTAAAAAAAATGATAATTACGTGGTACGCTTTTTTGGGACATCCTCTATAAGTCAAATTAATTTTAAAGAGTGCTCCTTTTATTCTCATTAACATACCGTCAATCAAAATTTCTATTGATTTAACGATATAGCTACAATCAAAGACCGGAGTCTTAAATGGTCACCCTGCATATCATTATAAAACTACCATTTATTTTGGCAGTGTATTTTAATCAACGTCATTTGATTTAATTGTTTTGAATCTTGGAAAATACAGATTAGTCAGTTTCCTCTGTTGGAGTGTCATCTTAATTTTTCTTGCTTTCTTTAAGTGATAATAGAATTTTTTTTTTGTAATTCTTTTGATGGGCTTTACAAAAAAAACAAAATTCGACAACTAAACCCCTAATTCAAAGCATTCGAAGAAATATTCATTATCCTTCATAGTGTTGTCATGTAAAAGAATTAATTAGTCTTCGGAAAATTAACTTAATTCATTCAATGCTGCAAGTACTGCAATTGCAAGAAAATCAGCTCACTTTAAAATGTCTACGTTAATTAAGCCACTATACGTATGTAAATCAGTTTTTTGGCAAAGGTAAACAATGTGATCGTGTGTTTTCTTTTATGAAAAAGCAGTAAAAAACAACTACTACTTTAATTTAGTGCCTTGAGAAATAAAAATATATCTTACGTCAATACATGGAATTTCAGTCTTTAATTTAATAGCTTCTAAACAATATAATAGAATAGATTAGCAAACTAAATTTTGCAATTTACATAACATCCTTACCGATCTGTTGTTACTGCGAATTATCTAACACGAGATCCAAACCTGTACATAAATCCAGCCTGTAGGATTATTAAACCAAAGTGAAAGCATAAATAAAATTCTTCTTGGTACAAAAAAAGCAAACTACTACTTGCATTTGTTACATCTGTGGTGTCAGGTAACCAAGGACGAATACAGAATTTCCATTATTTCACGAACATGTATACATATGCGTACATTCGAGTTACACAGTAAGCCGGTTTGATTTTGTAATAAATCCACCATTAATAAAGTTTGCTAATTATTTTGCATTTGCATGACCCGAATACCATACAAAACATTTTACGGTTTGCATAATTTATTGATTTTAAAGCCTCAATAATTATAGAGGTATACATCCAATATTTGGGATTTATTCTCAGTTGTGAATGGTTATTACGCAATTTATGATGGTTTTATGTGCTATTTGTTGGACACAGATCAGCTTGATTGAAAAATTAACGTTTAAAAGTAATTCTTAAAACGATTTCAAATAGATATAAATGTAATGTTTATATAATATCTCAAACTTCCTTTTTTAAGAACTTGCAAACTGTAGTCTTCTTGGAGCTTCCACATGAAACCGATAACATCAAGGTATTGCCAGAGCTATAAGCAATTAAAAAGAAATACATTCGAATTCAGAATTAGTGCCGAAAAATCATAAATTAAAACAAGACAATCTGAAGTAATTTCAGAATGGACGTTTAGAACCGGCCATTTTTCAGTAAAAAGAATTCTACAAAATACTGGCAAAACGACATGAGCTTTACTAAATCCTTGTGCCTTAGTAAATTTTGAAAAAGATTGCTGAAAATTATTAAAATATGGTTTACTGCAAAACTGTGGTTACTCGCAAAAAAACCCTGAAACCAACGAGAAGGCCAAGTACATACATACATATGTATATAAATTAGGAGGCAAAAACATTCATATTCTTCATGTGAATATAGGATGTTGTTACCACCTTCACACGCACATTATTCGTTTTAGGAAATAAGGAAGTTCGACGTACAACATATCGAACGATTAGGAAAGATGATCCTTGTAAAGCTTTCTCAATGCTAGTCACTCGAAACATTCAGCATAACAAATAATAAAAAAAAAAACTACAAACTCTACGTTTCGCCACTGAGGTATCATGTTTCTTCAAGAGTGACTACAAATAATTCGACGTGTCAACCACACTAGAGGCAAAAACGTTCTGACTAATAATCAACATAACAGTTTGTGTGCTTGAAATAAAGCTGAATTTATTGTATCGAAAAATTAGATAGAATAGGACTAGAATATTCAAGTCAAGTCACACAAAACAATTTCTTCCAATTATCACTCGAATCGGGAATAAGTACTACAACGGCAATTTGTATAACCAGAATTACTGCGTTACTTCGTAAAAGCAATCAAACTATTGGCTATACAATTATGCAGATAGTAGATACACAATTGACACACAATCGTTGAACAATATTTTGTCTAACCATTCCTAATACAGTGCTTTCATTTTCTAATACCAAAATCCACATGACCTCTTTTAGATATGCAACCCGTTTAACAGTATGGTAATACATATTTAAAAATAAAATTTCCCTAGATATTTTTATTTACATATATTGACAATTAAAATTTTACAGGTTATTAACGAAACGGTAACTTACGAAAATGCAGGACTAAAATAAAAATGAAAACGAGGCAAACAGAGGCGTATAAAAATTGTCAAATATCAACCTTACAGCTGTCAGATTAGACAGCTTAGGGATATTATTTTTTGTTTTACCAACATATTATTTACATCATCTTACGTCAGAGATCACGTGGGTTTTGATTTAAAATGAAAGCTCTGTAGAATACTTCTTTCAAAATGGATCGTTGCTTCGTAGAAAGCAAACCAAAAAATCACTGATTTCATACAAGCAAATATGGCAAAAGATAAAAAATAACAATAAGCGAGAAAGTTAGAAAGCCAGAGATATGACGTACTAGACCTTCGGACTGACGCGGTTGACACGTCGAACCATTGTGACCTTCTAAGATCCCTCACCTATGTTTGAGTGAAGTTTTCACCTTTAACGTCGTTGACACATCTAGTCACCATGGGCGAATAATATGAGTACTACTACCCAAAGAGCTATTCATTGTACATAATTCTATATTGAGTATTTCCTCCAAATTCAACGAGTTTGTCTTATTTGTATATCAAAAGTTTCGCTATAGCTTTCGCTGAGCATGACGCAAGTATTAAAACATAACAATCTACAATTATAATTAATAAATTCAACCATAAATTGTCGGTAATAGCACATAATTACTTTAATCATCCTGTAAATTGTGTAAGAATATAATTACAGTCAATATTTAATATTGCGTTTTAATAGTAAAGATTTCATTAAGATAACACTTAATAATATGTATTATCTTCAACAAGAGAAATCTATCTGGATTATTCTACATTTGATTTCTAAGCGATACTGATTAAGTTGAATAGTGTAGCACTATTCTGGCGATATTGTCGCAGAAGAAGTGCATCAAACGTTTTAAATTATGTAAAACGTTTAAAATATTGCTAAACATTGTAAATAATACTGTATAAAATGAACCATGCAAGTTTCTAAGTTTTAGTATCAAATCAAAACAAACAGAATATCCGCTAAAAATTATCCAACATCGATAAGATTAATGTATGGCAAGCATTCATTCCACGGCTGCTTCAAAATAAATTCTAACAGTATTTTCTGATTATATCTGATGAAAATTAGTTTCCTAAAGAATGGAATAATCTCTTATTAACCTTGTACTTTTACTTTTTGGTTGCAGTGACAGATTCCGAACAACTATAAATGTAATGGGAGATGCTATTGGAGCAGGGATTGTCTACTACTTAAGCAAAAAGGATATAGAAAAGTTAGACGCCAAAACTGCCGAGGAAAGTTGAACATACTAACTACGTGTATGCCAATACGTACATATATATAACTTTATGTATTTATTTAGTTATAATTTGAATAAAATTCTGTACATATAATTTGGACGACTTTATTAGATATTTCCACAACAGCTGGATAAAGCCCAAAATGAAATATATGTTAACTAAAAAGTCTAATACGTCACTAAAAAATAAAATTTAATTATTATCTTTTTTATATTCGCAAATATGTTGGGTATCGTCGGAAACATAAAAATAGCAGATTCTTCTTCATTCGTCCTATAACAGTTTGTGGCGGCCATACCATCAACTGCAGGGTATTTTATTGCTGTAGACCAATTAAATGGTTTCTGTATATTGCTGCCGTTTTAGATTATTATCATAGATGAACACATAGTTATAACCGCTGAAGAGTTCGCCCGACGTATTTTTCGGCAGTGTTTGAATATAAGTTTTCGTTCTTATAATCTCTTAAATTTTTCGTCAATCTCCTGCCCCGACATAGTAAAAGCAAGCCCAAATAGGAACAGAAACTCTTGTTTGATTAATAGTTGCAATAACTCGATCGGGCAGTACTTTGTCTCCTTTGTCCAAATACTTCAAATTTCGATTCGTCTTTTCGATTTTCGATCGTCCATAGTTGCGCCCATAGCACTTTTTGGGCGTCATCCATTGCCCAGTAACGGGAAAGTGTTTCTCCTAATCCTTATCCATTTCTACGGTAACTTAAGGTACGATTAACCCTTGATGTTATTCGCTCAGGACTAACCGTGCGTTGTTGTATCCGGATGATAATTCACACTAAATTTATTTATATGTCTTTTCTGCGATTTCTTGTCCCGAATAGCTTTCTTTGTAAAATGTAATTATAACAGCATGTTTTTCTTGAAACGTCGGCTTTCCTCTAACCATTCAGACGTGCGCAGAATCGATTTTAACTTCCTTGCATGATAATGAACCGGTGGAAATATTATCGGACAGCCAGGATGCCCTTAAGGCTCTACCAGCTGTCAAATTTTATTCCAAGTTGGTACTAAATTGGTCGCACTAAAAAGGACTGGAATGAGACACTGTAAAATCCTGGGAATTCATCCGTGCCAAGGCAGACTCCCACAAAGCAGCAGGCCCAGGTTAAGGATGCTTACATCCTTAACATAAACACCTGCATTGCATTGGCTTAACAAATTCTTCCCGGTGTAGTAGCTGAGGAGACGCAGAGAACTCCCGTACATTTCCTTTTTGACTGTCCCGCATGGGACGTGGAAAGGCGAACCCACTTTGGGGTTGCGTGATTGGACTGGGTCGAAAGAACTAAGCGACATGGAGGCACAATAGGCCTTTTTAGCCAAGCGGCCACTCGCGGTTACCCGTTTATGGAAGATTCAACAAAGTTTGACAATAGTTTTTTGACGAGATGGTTACCCAGATAGAAAGCTCAATGAAAACTTCAGATGTTTCAAATATGTGACGAAAAATTATTTGCAAGCCTAATAGTTGTCAAGAACTTTAACAAGAAATTTAAAAAAATACTATATAACTTTGATGAAACAAAATTT
>SMLS01073467.1:0-14338 GCA_004785975.1 Popillia japonica | reverse complement strand
AAAAAAAAATGTTAATTTTCATAATGGTCATGGGTGTTTCATTCACTTCCGGGATTAGTATTTTCTTGAAATTATCTCAAAACATTCGTCCAATTATACTAACTGACCATGCCTAATCTTATTAAAATCGCATTAGCAATTTTGAATTTATAATAAAAAAACGAATTCAAAATTTTAACTTCAAGGCCGCATAGCGCCCAAACTAAGCCAATTTCGACTAATTGTAAGGTAAGTTTACTTAAATCGGCTTATTTTGATCTCAGGAATATGTGGTAGGTGTGTAGGCGTCTAAAGACCTTTTACAAACACCTTGTTTATTCTACATATTTCGACCTATCTGCATCTTGCTTATTTGCCATTTTACAGTTTTGACTTTGCCACTATATTTTTTTTATATGTGTTGGCTAGTGTTTTGGGTCAATCATATTGGAGATATCACAAAAACCGTACAGGAGCTAAGAGTTATCAATATGCTATTCCATCTGGATAAATCTACAAATTACAAAATTAGATTTCTATTTTAAATTTGAGGTCGAAATCCATAGTGCTCCTAGTACCATTGTCACTGGTGATGGTAGTAGTGAAGCGATTTGAAGGTAAGTACTAGCTTACGAGCGTCTTACTTTCTTTTTACTGATAGGATGTCGAATATTTTATTCAAAATTTTATTGAAATAGCAAAAATTTTAAATCAGTCTGTTAGTCATGTTAGTGTAAATCATGCTCCCAGTCTTTTTAAGCGTGAACTGTATAATCACGATACATCAACAACGCAACGTCGTGATTTGTATATTTTAATAGAAGTAACAAGATATTTCAAGGAAGATACCTTTTCAATCATTGCGGTAGACGGTTTACGTTTATATGTAGCCATTTGCGTGTACTCTTTAATAAAGGATCTGATTCTTTACCGCAAAAATCGATTTGCGAAAATGGCTTCCTGGGTGCGCTCTCAGGCAAAATAAAATCGACTTGTAATTTCCCCTACATGCAAAAACTTGATGATCAAGATGAAAAAGCTTCATCGGCTGTGTGAGAGTCAAGATGCAGTCCGCTATGTGAATGTAGCGGGCGAGTATAAGACGGCAAATACCGACAATAGTAAAGCGAACTACAGTATGTATTGTAAGTAGAACGAGTTACGTATTATGGAAAAGAAACAACACGTGTTCTTACTAGGATCTGATTTGAATTTGTTTGCAGTTTTGCGTCAGCAGCGAACAACGACGATCGCTGTTTCAAGTTAACGCATATCTATGAGGCGCCAGCTCGCCTCCGAGCCACCTGAACGCTTCAGGCTAGGTTAACACTTCATCTTACATCTCGCAAAGGTACACCAATACGGAGAACCAATAACAATGACGGCGACGGCTATACGACAACAACAGGAACAACAATTGATGTTGAATATATGGCGTTTCGGTAAACATGCTAGAAGGCTGAGCGTGTAATTAATTTCATATTTCGAAACGCAGTCGTATAATGTACACAGACGGATACACATCATCGCCGAAGGTCTTGATCGTTTATTATTCGTCTAAGATCTCACCGTTTAATCATCGTGGAAAGATCAGTGGGTAGACGATTTAAATATATTTTAAGAACTGTAGCACGTTTTAGTAACAACATTAAAAAAATTCTATGTTGGAATACTATTTCTAGCATTATTATTAAACTAATAAGTCTGGTCTACGACTCAATATAATTGGAATTTATAGATTTATATTATTATATTTAATAAAAAATAAAAATATAGATATGTAAATTATATACAAAAATGGTTAAACATTGAATATGTTTATTATTCCACAAGTTTTTTTATTCTATGTGTTCTTGAACCATTACTGACATTGCCAGACTCAATTTTAATGTATGTACATATGTATGTATGTACGTCAAAAACTATAGACATTTAGTATCCTATTCAAACATCGTAGTGTAACGGGGACCAGTTTTCATTGTTACTGATGAGATGGTTGTTAGACATCAGTACGTCTTTTAATATTCCTTTAAACCCCTATTAAGACATCTTTCTCGATAGAGATTTTACCAGATTTTCTTATGAATTATTCCGAAATAATTGATTTAAATGAAAACTAGCATGATGTTCCATTTTTGTGTTTGTATTTAGATCGCTTCTCTTGCATTACGGGGAAAATAGTGTAGGAACTTGCGTGCTGCGAATGTCTGATCGGAAAAAATGTTGCAGTTCTTATCAAAAAAAATGTTCTGCTAATGATCATTTTATTTTATTCACATTTTTCAGTAGATCATTTTCTTGATACAGCTGACAAAATTGGTTTTGATCGGATATTCGTTTTAATACCTAAACTGTTTTCCCTGTACGGGGGGTAAGGTAACAGAAATGATTGAAATATAGAAACAACTCTTAATCGCAATAGTAATAATTGTTATCCACATTCTAATGGACATCTGGCTTTTCTGCTTCTATAGCCAGTGCTTGCCCATTCGCTTCAGTCATATGTTTCTTACATTCTAGTTGGAGTTACACTTCTGGAGAAGTCAATTACATTAGTAGCAAAACGTCGAGTTGTAGTAGTGTAATTTCTTTGTCTTTATGGTTTGTTTTATTTTATTTCTTTTTGTATGCACGTATTTACACTACTATGGCGCAGTGAAAACCTGGAAGCTCTCATAATAGAAATTTAGAGAGTAAAAGATTTCGATATCAGTTAAAGATTCTAATAAATGACGCCTTAGTCAGAAGAGAAGAATTTTCCATTAGTGTCATCATTATTTGTCGTACCTAAAAGTCGTTGACACTGCTGGTTATGTATAATATTCTTTGTATAAAACTATTCTAATGACATTTCACTGCCGAATAGATTATATTTATTTCCAATAGTCGTATATATCGGCGTTGCAGCATTTCGAAAAGCTTTCTAAATTCTATTATGCCGTGGCTGTTAGCGTTTATATATCGTTTTAAAATCTCATATAATTTCAACCCACAAGCTGCATATATGTCCCAACTACTGCCTTAATTTCATTCTGTACTTTCAATAACTCTGTTTCCATTACTTAATACCTCAAGACCCAAGTATTTGAATATGTCTATCTCGTCAAATAATAAGTTTACGCCCGTTTGCCTGTCCAGTTTCTCTTGATTTCCAGCTTTATAGCTTTTGTTCTTGTCTCGCTAATTTTCAAGCCCAATTTCTCTCTTTGGTTGTTATCCTTTACATTATTTTGATGATTATATATGTACATATCTTCTTTTTGTTATTACATGTAGGAACCAAACCATACCACTACCGTCCAAAATTAAAAAATAAAGCTGAAATCCATTAAGTATCAGTAGGAATTAGAGCCTCGTAGTAATCGTTCCTATAATAAGGCACAAGAAGTAGTAACTACCTACTAATAAAAGAAAATATGTACATATATTAAAAGAGTGTACAGTAGTCCTTGTCATATAGTTCCATTAGATACTTTTTAAAATACATATACAGGGTGTTTGGTATTGTTACGGTCATACTTTACAGCGTGTACAGATCATTTGCAATAGATATAGCCCTATTTGGCTTATCCAAAAGTCACCCGTTTTCGAGATATTGTGTGTGTTTTTTTTTTGTTTTTTCTAAGTTGACTACTTACTCTTACTCAAACTTAAAGTTTACGAAAATAATTAAACTCTTTCTCTTTTCAGTTTTTATAGTTAGAAGACATCTCAGGACACATTATGGATGAAAGTTACGTTAAATACTTTGGGCAAATTAAACGAAAAAAAATTAAAACTTCCCCTTTGATGAAACTGTAGACACAATCTCTACCTACTTTTGAGACTATTTATTTCTGAATTTCCATAATGCATTAAGTATACAAATTATTTCTAAAACTTTTTGTTAAAATAGCTTGCTAATGACGTAATAACACTTACCATTTATCTTACCTACTCATTAATAATTGGGCACAGTAAATTGACGAAGAACGGCATAAATAAAAACCACAAATTTAATTCCTTTATTAGTAAATAAAATAAAATAATTATAAACTGCCTTTAAAGGTACCTCCTGCATTTCTAATGCAAGCACAAGCACGTTTTCAAACCTGTGTACAAGGAACTCTTTGAGTTACGTTATTTCGCGCATAGCGATTGTGTCTACAGTTTCGTCAAAAGGGGGAGTTTTTTTTTTCGTTTAATTTGGTCAAATATTTAACGTAACTCTCATCCATAATGTGTGCTGAGATGTCTTCTAACCATACAAACTGAAAAATTGAGGAAGAGTTTAATTATTTTCGTAAATTTTAAATTTGAGTAAAAGTAAGTAGTAGTAGTAACTTCGAAAAAAACAAAAAAAAAACAATATCTCGAAAACGGGTGACTTTTGGATAAGCCAAATTGAGCTATATATATTGCAAATGATCTCTACTAACACGCTGTATAGTATGACCGTTTCATTACCAAACACCCTGTATATAGTCTGAGAGTTTGGAAGCGGTGAAATAGAAATGAAATCACTTTTAAAATAATACACTAGTTGTAATAAGTACTGTATATCCGTAAAAAATTAAAGGTAGTACAAATTTTTGGAAGAGGTTGGTCGCCAAGAGCAAGCTATCTAGTGATTCTGCCAGCTTCCATTGTTCGTTCATTGTCCGCTATGTTGATTTCTTGCATAAGTTCCTAACATAGCCCAGTTGTAAATATGAGTTTTATAGTAATTCTGTACATATAATGCATAAAAAATTTATAGGATTGAAACCAAAAACTATTTCTTCACATAATTAAAAAAGTACTAATGTCTTAATTATAAATTTTAAATTAAATATTTACAGATTAGATATATCTTTCGCAGGTTTGAAAAAATAATATATGTTCGAAAATTTACATATCACATTTACATTTAAATAGGTTCAGTGGAAGGAATGTACTCTTTTCAATATAAACACTAGAATCTACAGGACAAACTCTGGCCGTGGATGTCGTAAATTATATGATACATTCATATTTGAAATACCATCACAATTGACGTCAATTGAGTTTTTTTGAAGTTCAGCTGTAGGAACTGATTTTGGAAAGTCCAAGTATACATTATTTCTTAAAATTTGCAGCTGATTTGCATATGGCGCCTAACTGTTGATTTATCTAGTTATATGACGTCAATCATTTGCATAACAATTTCTGGAATTTTGAAAGTTTTAGATTGCTCTTCTGCAGGATCTAATACGAAAAAACTTGTTATTATTCAATAACAATCTGATTAATCACCACTTATAAATTGATAATACACATATACAAAAAGGATTATATGGTTGTAAAAGATGCAGGAATTACTTTTTATGTTCTAACAAATAGTTTTCAAGGTTCTTTTCTGTAGTTTTTTTTTGTTGACTTCTACCACATAACTTATTTATAGTTGATAGTTTATAAAATTAATGTTGTGGTAGGAGATAATCTGTTTAATTGTGGTGAATAAAAACAATATTCAGGGATTTATTAAATCTGTAATGTCCTATTGATTCTAGAAGGTAATTTGGCAGAGGTAAGAAAAAGCACTGGCTGCTGTGGCAATTGTTATAATTAGTAAAAGTCAGAGAATGGATGGAACAAAATGCATTGTATATAAATATACAAAATTGCTAGTACATATACGTATACATATTATAGAACAGTAAAAAAATAATGAACATAGGTGTGTTGCGCAATTAATTATCTACCTTACATCCAGTTAATCACAGTAACAATTAATATATAACATAAATAAACGATCGTATCTAGCTTATTTGTTCTAAGTACTTCAAAGAAATAGGAATTTAGTAAACAGTACACCTGCATTGAGTTACGAAATCAATAATCTAATAAATTAAGGTAATGAGACATATTTTTATTTGATTAATGATAAAATTCTTGGTTCGACTGTACTTAATTCGGTAAGTACTCAAGTGTACTTGCACCGAGGAATGATAAGACAACAGATTGTTACACGTTTTACATATATGTAGGTTCAAACAAAACCACCAAGGCGTTTATAGCCAGAAAACCTTAAGATTAGAAAGCGGTTAAAAATTAACAAAAAATCATTTCCATGCACTTGAACCAAAGCATTATTTACTAACACTTGTAGGATAGATTATACGGTCGGAACGAGTATTAAATTATCAGAGTGTAATCACTCATCTATTCAGGTAGTGTGCGTAGTCTCGACACCTGTGCCCTGCAGCTGTAAGGGGAGGGCATAGGTCATTTAAGTGTGAGAGTACTGGAGAAGGTTCATTTAATATAGGTACTCTCACTGTAGTTAGTACACACACGCAGAATATAAATGAAACTGTTATCAATCTAAACGCACCAATTATGTGTCTGTAAGATTATTCTATTTGCAGTTGCGTTGTTACTATTACTACTGCTATAATGCCAAATATCTTTGCCATTTGTAAAATAATGTCATTGCACGCAGAAATTCGAAGGCATGTTACTGTTGTAGTTTTTAAATTAGGTTTCCTGTACGCAATTAAAAATGTCGTTCGTGTTTTGATCAACATTTTCTTAAGTTTAATGTTTTCTTTTTAAATTCTTGTGCTTTGTTTACGTCAAGCATATTATTATTTATTATTTTAATACATTAACGCATTAAAAGCGTGTTTATGTCAGTAATAGCTTTTTTTTGTGAAGAGATTTTCTTGTACTAATTTGAAAATTTCATCTGCTTTATCAAAGTCGTCTTCAAATTCTTTATGTCGTACACAAATGGACACCTGAAGTTAATGTCTATACATACAGGGTGTTTGTTCATTCCTTGTTTTAATTTAAACAGTATGTACATATATGTACGTCAAATATTTTAAGATGCGTAAAAAATTAAAAAAAAATAGTGTTTAATTTTTTTGAAAAAGTCACCGTTTTTATGTTAGATAGTACCTAGACATTGGGATGCCGATTGAAAATAATACATCAAAAGAAATTGCTGTTTAGTTATTTTAAACACAGTCCAGTGACCTGTATAAAAATGTCTGTGTTGGCATTTTGTAATATGAGAGTGGTCATTCATAAAATAATAACATTGTATTTACACGCCAACAGATGTGCGATAATCCATAAGCCTGGTTTAGGTCCAATCATCAATAATAAAGAAAATATCAACTCACTTTGTTTGCCAAATATCCTAAAAAGCTTGGTAAATGACAGTTTTTCTTCTGATCACACGATCATTATAATTGTTCAAAATTATCACCATTCTCTTGAATACATAATCCGGCACGACGGATAAGTGACTCAGGTACATTTTCACACAAATTACGTTGACGTACTTATATGGTCTGTTTCCATAATAATACGTTCACGCAATTCGTCTATATCGTTGACTTGTGTTCTATAGACTCGGTCCCTCAAACATCCCCATAGAAAGAAATCAACCGGATTTAAGTCTGGTGAACGTGGAGGCCAGTGCACTGCTCCACCACGACCTATACAACAAATATCACTAAACAATCAGCTGTAAATATCGTCATATTTTTACGATATAAACACAGTTGCTCCTAGCGTCTTCCAATTCGTTTGATTGTTTACAATATCAGCATTTGTTCTTAATACAGTCGAGGGTATATTTACGTAGAAGATACACACGCACACAGTTGCAGTAAGTATAGAGACCGCCTTAAAAACATTTTCCGATATTTTCTTTATTTTTTTTCGCGCTTATTTGAAAACTTTTTCAACACGAATTTTTGCCAATACATTCTACATGTTGGGAAATTAATGCTCTTAAAATTAGGAAAGCGAATGACCAAACATCCTGTATGTAACATACCTATATATCTATAAATCTGATTTCACCACGGTCTATTTAGAAGAATATACAGTGTTAATATTATATTATATAGAAGCGTACGTTCAGATATGAGCCTGTACGGCCGTCTTCGGCATATAGCTGCCCTTCTGCATTCCACTTCATTATTATCTCAGGTGTTATTAAACCATATGGTTATAGTGCGAGTACATATAGAATCAATTGCTGCGTTTTGATCCCTCGTTTGGTTTTTTATTTCTGTCTTTGTTTCTTTTCATCACAACTGGAAAGATAAGTTGCAAGAATCTTTGCCTGTATTTACGAAAATTCACAACAAATTAATTGGAGTTTATATGAGTATTTTACCGGGGATTAAAACGCTTGAGGTTTAAGTATATCAATAATAATTATTGAAAGCCATGTTAAGTGTGATACGAGGCGGTTTTACCGTTTGTTAACGACAGCAGGTATTTAGTATAAAAGTTACAACTTAAAGAGACTTAAGACTTTCTTATGTTTCATAGTACTTACAACCATCAAAAATTTACTGCTCATATCTGTACTTTTAAGTTTTATTGTGCGGGCTTGTTAAAGTTGGACTTTCCACCGAAAGCTTAAAATATGCGATACAAAATGGGAGATCTATCTAGTGTCAATTTTCACTAAACGTATGAGTGTTTGAACAGTGTGGTGTGTATGCAACAACGGAGAAATTTTAGCGCAAACATGATTGCCTATAGATTTCCGTAGTCATGTTATTCTAGATATCCCAATATTTAATAACTTGCCTGGATAATACAGTTGGCGTAAATGTTTGTTTTACTCACGCTTTAAAAGTCTTACGTGAATCTTAAGATTATGCTAGCAAATATTGTCATACACTGATAAACTTTCCTCAAACACCAGAATTCTCTTCGAACGATCTTAAGGTAAATAGAAATTAAGATTAACGGGGCGTTACATTTCAAGTTAAGGTAGGTAAAAGTTAACATTGTTTTATATATTTCAATTAATAACGGCGTAAAATATGTATGAATTACTGCTACGCAGAGAAACCTAAATTAATACTAAATTGCTTACTGAAACCTATACACTACATTCGTTCTTGGTATCTAACATAGAATTAATAACTATTAAAACGTATGTACGCTTTCCTTGTTTACTAAATATTTATTCCATTCGCTTTATCTCTATTCTCAAATAAAAATAAGATTTCCGAGAGTAGTACAAGTAAACAAATTTTGAAAAATTTTTTGCAAATATTATTTTAAAGCGATTTGTTATCTAACGTTGATAAAGATGTGAGAAACGTAAATAAATTGATGCGACTCAAGATTGTTTAAAGATCCTTAAAAAAATTAGAACGCATTATCAGTGTATGTATGTACATATATAAACGTAAGGTATATAAGATACGTTGCACCTATTCAGCTAATATAGGTCTATTTCTTAATTACTAATTTAACTATTCAGTTATAGTGATATTAAAACTTGTCTATATGCATTTATTATTAGCTAAACAAATATTTGATAATTAATTGATGCAAGCAGTAGATACATTCTAAGTTAGGACTACTTAATATTTTATATTTCACTTTAGAACACAAATTTTGATTCATATGTTGAATGATGGTAATGTTCTGTGTTCCTGGATGTACCAAGTTTATATCATCGGTCTAACTACTAACTGATGTATATTACTACCTCTTTCGATCACACAAACTAACAAAAGACAACTTACTGTGAAATTTTCTACGAAAATTTTACAAAAAATAATAATAATAGTTCTGACATGTTTCTAACTGATTTCCAAGTTAAGTTTTCTAAAAGTCATTAATAAAATACCACTGTTCAAATTGGGTATTGTTATAAATGTCACCTGACTCTTAGTTTGGTAAGCCGACTTTCAAAAACATTGCTGTTTTATTACTATTCTTTAAGTTGTTTAAACATTACTTCGGCTTTTTAAGAGAACGAACTGTTCCTATGCTATGTTTTCAAGAGAGCATACTGCCAATTTGCCTAATGAAACCGTTTGGGTTCCGTATAATTGTACTTCATCTACTATGGCATCAATACATGACATAAGCTAGCCCATAGTACAGTACTTGAAAAGTTGTGGATCGAGAAAAGAGGGAGCATTGAAGGCCAGCCTTATTCTCACAATTTAAACAGCATTGATTATTTTTGTAGAGACATCTTCGTAATAATTCCGAAGCTTCGCAAAGATTCCCAGCTGCCATTCAGCTACAGGCCGATAAGTCTACTGTCAAACCTGTCAAAAATAGCCGATGTCATTATTTTTGACAGTCTGAGAGATATCGCCGAGGAGGTCCATCTTCTACCCGACGATCAGTGGCTTTCGACCGACTTTCAACTACTCCGGCTTACGGAGGAGGTACGGAATGCTTTAGAGCTGCGACATTCGATCGAGGCTGTCTTCCTAGACTATGATCATGCTTTCGACTCGGTGTGACATGATGGATTACTGTTCAAGATTAGACGATTTGGCATTAACCCGAACGTGGTGGAACGTAGACTTTCAGCATAAAACGTTTTGGTGAGGTCTCGGCCCACAGACCCCTCAGAGCTGGTGTCCCGCACGGATAATTGGTGGGTCCAGAACTTTTCCTTCTTTATACTGCAGACATGCCTCGCTTACCCCAAACGGGGCTGGTCATCTATGCAGACGATACGGCTCTTTGTACCACTTGGAGCAATGACGCTCTGATCTACCGCAGATTGCAAAGATCG
This sequence comes from Popillia japonica, assembly GCA_004785975.1. Classification (NCBI taxonomy): domain Eukaryota; kingdom Metazoa; phylum Arthropoda; class Insecta; order Coleoptera; family Scarabaeidae; genus Popillia; species Popillia japonica. Next base: position 3,834 of record SMLS01073467.1, on the reverse strand, counting down.
GTGGATGCGATTTTTGAGTGGTCCCATAAATGGCGTCTTCGGATAAATCCCACGAAATGCGAAGCCATCCGATTCTCGAAAAAGCGAAATCCGCCGCCAACCACCATCTCAGTCGGGGGTGGGCGCCTTCCATGGAGCTCTCAGGTCCACTATCTGGGGATTGTACTCGATACCGCACTTATATTCAGACAACAGTTCTCGAGCGTCATCTCCAAGTTTCTCCGGGCGAGAGCAGTATTATGTCCATTTCTCTGTCGCAAAAGCTCTTTGAGTCTGAAAATCAAAATTCTGATCTACAAGGTGTTTCTCCGACCGATTCTTACTTATGGTGCCCTAACCTGGTCCACTGTCAGTACTTCTCAAATCAAACAACTCAACATACTCCAGAACAGGGTCCTCCTAATGATGGTCGGAGATCCCTGGTTTGTGTCCAACGCCCAGATCCATAGGGATCTGAAAGTTCCAATTTTTTAGTGAATAAGCCATGGCACTGGCTAGAAAAACCCCAGAAAGGGCTTTCCGGTCGGAGAATCCGCTTATGGAACATCTGCGAGAGTTGGACTCGGACAGACTTCCGCCTCGAGTTACGATCAGGAGGATTCTGGGAGATGCTTAACCACCTCTAGCTAGAAAAGCCCATATTGTGGAGACATGGGACCATCACACATCTAGCGGCTAGGGCCGCCTAACTAGAGGACAAAGAGGTTTAAGGACCAAATAGCCCAATCTTAGAAAAACCGAAGACCTCAGCGTAGACACATCTGGAAAGTATTATATACAGAAATAAACTGTAAAATTTAAAGCGCTAACAACTCGATATGGTATTAAATTATATGCGAGACTTTAAAAGAACACGTTGTAGTATAGTCTTTCTATGATAGAGTTAATTACCGTCAAATAGTTGACGAGGAAATTTTGGTAGTATTATATATGAATGTATCTACAGTTTATCCTTTTTCCGGAAATACAATAACAAAAGGGAGTAAAGCGCTAGGAGCTAATAACAAATTGTCCAAAATGATCTCCAAAGCTGCAAAATGACGCTTGTACAAAACAATTGTAAGATCCGCGGTGGTGTACGTGAGTGAACTGTGGCAAATGACAAAGCAGATGCAGGATAAATTGGAAATATGGGAGAGACGGATGTTACGAAAAATTTTGGGGGGAGTAAAGACGGAAAATGGCGCATGCAGACGCAGAAGTTCAGTTATAATAGCCTGCGGAAAAGTCAAAAAGTGAAGTGCCTTGGAAGTGTCTGTCGGATGTCGGAGTATAGACTACTCGAAACGATAATAAAATTAATGCTGTAGGGGTTTACCCGGTTCATAGTTGCATCGAAGAATTTTAAGTTGAGTTTCCACATTTTACAATTGATTATATGCAATTTAAGAAAAGAATGGAAAGAACTCTAATACAGTTTTCCGAGATTGTTAGTCTTTCAAGAAAATCAGACGTTGGAGCGATTAAGAAACGTAAACCTCAAGTTGTCAATCGTATTGCAGAAATAGTGAAATTTCAACCACAAACATCTGTTCGACGCATGAGTCAAGAAATTAACCTTTCTGTTGGTATAACTAACAAATTATTGAAAAAATATTTACAACTTTATCCATTCAGTGTGGCTTCAGTACAAGAATTGTTACAAGTTGATTGCCTACGTAGACTACAATTTTGTAATTGGTTTGTAAATATGAACCATAATAATGGAGAGCTTTCACCAAGAGTAATTTCACAAAATACAGAACTTGAAAGTAGTGAATATCCGCATGCGATTATATGATTATGCGATAAGCTAAATCATTGGACCAATACTTTTTCAGAGAACTTTAACTACTCAAAGGTACCGCGCGGAAATTTTAGAACTATTTATCAATCACTTGGATGGCGATGAAACTCAAAACGCATATTTCCAACAAGATAGGGCACCTCGTCACTGTATTGCGGAATCTTTTTGATATAATTAGTCGAAATACTAAAATTCCTTGGCATGCATGCTAATGCCATTTAACACTGTAACGTTATCGTTACGTTTGATCAAACGCTGTATGTCGTCGCTTTTCATCAACGCTGTATATCAGCCCTTTTTTCACAACGCTGGATATTTGTGCGATGATTTTGGTGCTTGCGCTGTGGGGCATCCGCGGTTACTTTTTAGGTGAAGCCGAATTGATCGACTCTCTCTCTCGATCCTGTTTCAAGCACACGACTCACTGAAGTTGGTTTCCGTTCGTTAATTTAGTTAATACCTATATTTTATCTTTGGTATCATTTTTCGCATTCTTATCTGTTGATTTTGCCTGAATAGGTAATTTATCCTTTAAATTGGTATTGTCTCTTCCGTTTATAGGCGATTTAATATCCTAGTACGGAATGGTCTCTGTTTCTTTTTTTGTGTTTTAGGGTAATTACCACGCGGTGAGGCTAACCGAACGAATCCGTCCATTTTATTTAATCAGTAACTCAGTGACTTGGTGATGCAAGTTTCAAGGAGAATAAGGGAGAGAGAGAGAGAGAGAGCTGAGGAACCTGCGTTATAGGTAATTTTTAAAGTCAGGTTGGTTGTATTGTTTGTTGCTGTTTAATTTATCTAATTTCATTTATCCTTTAATTTATCTAACTTCTCTTTACAACATGCAATAATACAATATTTTATGGTTATACCAGCTGGTCCATGTAATTTTTTTCCTAAGCACGTCATATAGTTTTCTGACTGTTTTTTTTATTCTATCACTGTAAGTCGATAAAAATATCGTGGCATTACTTTTGTTCCCTTTAAATTGTAGGCTTTTTTAATATTGTACAATTAATTTTTTTATATTGGTAATAGTAAATTTTAAAATTTAGTTACTAGTAAATTAGTTACTACTTTATAGGTTAAGTAGGTGGTCATTTTTAATTAACGACATACTTAAAAATATTGTCAATAGATACATTACAAATGTCACATGCTACTTGGTGAACTTTTCAAATGAACGCATGATATTTACATACATACCTATATGTATGTATAGGTATATGTATATTTATCATGTAATTTTATATTCCTATTTCCAAGTGAGGAAAAATGTAAAAATATTTTCTTGTCTTCGTGTTATGTTTTATGTAATTTAATAAACGTCTGGTTCTAAAATATTGAGTAAACATTAGCCGAAGCACCGCGGCAATGATTTACAATCGAACCAAATACACTTGGACTGGGATATTTTTACCACTTCGTTACAATATAGTCGCGAATACGCGAACAGATGAACGCGTGATATAAATAAAATTCACCATGCTTTATGTTCAACAACAATAAATGATATTATATTGTCATCGGCGCGTAAAAATAAAATGTTAACCAAATAAACGTGATTTTCTTCACACTTGGTGGACGGAATGTGTCCTGCATATGGCTTCTTTCGGTTTGTTTGATCCAGAATTGACATACGGTAACTCGAATGTGTATGCATAGGAAACGTTCGAGTACACTCTTGTACGCTAAGAAGCGTAACATCTAAAGAAATTGACAGAAAGCGGTCCGTCCCTACGCAATGTAAATATAAATCGTCGAATATATGTAGATGTTGATCGATAGTCAACAAATACATCTGCATGTCTTGATTGCCACATGAGTATATCAACATGATATGTTAGAAAAAGGATATCTATTACTGCTCGGGGGTAAATACATACATACATAGGATGTAGGCGCTTCTATACAGAATACTAATTATTTTATACACTAATTTTTACTGAACAATTTGCTTAGCCTAATAATGGTTCAATAACACTTACTAGGTACAACGCTTCCTTCAAGATGTAAAAAATTCTCATTTAAGATTTCATTTTACA
>SMLS01073466.1:0-40315 GCA_004785975.1 Popillia japonica | reverse complement strand
ATTAATTGTAAGTGATGATATGCTAGCATATTGCCAAGAATTAAGTCAAGCTCAAAACAAAGAATTGGGACGAAGAAGAATTTCCGAAGGCGGGACTATGAATTTTTCCACCACATTACTGAGAATGATTGGCTGAGCAATATACCTCTTAAGATAAAAGAGAAGTTGGGATGCCCCAACAAAGTGTCAGATTGGTCTTCTATTCGCATACAGATAGAATGAGCGTGGGTTTGCTAGCATGCTGCCAGAATTTTGGAAATCTCAAAACAATTTAGGAAGAGCAGAGCTAGCATATTACTGAGAATGAGCGATATACTCCCTAAGATATACATAAAGACAGCAACACTATGGGAGTACTGCCAGAATTATGGAAAGCTGAAGACAAATAATTGACACGAAGAAGGATCTATGATGAGAAGAGCTAGGAAACTTTTTAGAACATTACCAAGGATGAGCGATATACCTCCTATGACAAAAGAGAAAACTGGAAAAGTATGGGATGCCGTAACAGAGTATCAGGTTGCTCTTATCTACGACAAAGACATAGAAGGTTGGCAACAATCTCTCGCTATGAGATAGAAGGTATCAATAAAATTATTTATTGATAGAGGGGTATAAAAGTTCGTAGGAAAGAAGAGGATTCCAGAGACAAAATTAGTTGTTATGAAGTCACATACTCTGAGATCCCATAATAAGTCGAAGGATGGCAGCTATGGCAGAAATATCTACAACACCTTAGAAGTAATCAGACACCACTTGATTCGAAACAGCAAAGGAAAGCTGACCATAATGCTAAAATATCGATTTGTCAAAACACCCATACGGCTATGTATTTGGAAAAGTACAAAAGATAAAAAAGTGTGGAAGGAAATATCATTAAAGGACTCGGAAAAACCACAAATGAAGTAGTGCTAGATAGAATTCAAGGCAAGAAAAGGATTAACCAAAAGATCAACTTCAGCAAGATTAATGTCCACCTGTGAGACGTTGGACAAACTTGAAAAGGAGAAGTCCTGTTCACACTAGAGAATGGTAGCGATAAGGCTGAAACTCTAACGAAGGAAATAAATGAGAACTTCCAATCTACTATAGGAATAACTATGGAGGGAACCGTGGAAGCAGTCGCCCGTAAAACATTGACCAGGCCGGATACCCTTGAGGGCAAATTTGACTGGACGGAATGCAGAATTTTTAACAGAGAAAGTGAAATAACATCGAAGGATGCCAAAATAATAAACACAAAAAAATTGCGTAAACGGTAAATATTCTCTATTACTACGAAAAAACTAAACATTATTTTTTCTTCTTATTTCAGGTAATCTATTGGAAGGTGATTTAGAGTAAGTGGAAGAAAGTAGATAATTTTTTTGTTCAAACAAGTTAGTGCTGGAACAGTTTGGGGTGCCGAACCACCCCGCAACACCACTTACGTGACTTTAAATCCGTGTGCGAGAATTAAAATGGCGCGACATAGATTGACCCAAAACGAACTGGAATACTATATAGAACGTTTAAGTGAACTGAGTAGTGATAAAGAAGTAAATCAGCATATGAATGCAGAAGAAGATATTGATCTGAGCGATGCTGCGAGTATGCACAGTGATTACCTCTCTGAATCGGAAATTGAAGCTTCGGACAGTGAAGAAAAAGTAGAAACAGATGATGAAATGCCAGACCTGCCACCAGGTAAATATTTCTACGGCAAAAATAGGTTCAAATGGGCAAAAAGCGAGCCGGCCTCTTCGCGAACCCATTTACAAAATATAGTCACCCACCTACCAGGACCGAAAGGGCCAGCAACAACGAATAAGCCGGAGACACCTTTCAAAGCCTGGTCTTTACTATTTACTGTCGCTATTCTTGAAATAATATTGGAGTACACCAACGCTAGGATCACTGAATTGAGTACCAATTATGGTAATACCGCCACTTTTGTAGATCATATTGATAAAACTGAACCAAAGGCGTTTCTTGGTCTCCTACTATTATTTGGAGTATATAAGTCAGCCTGTGAAGATGCTGCAGGGTTATGTTCATAATAAGATGTCTCGTAGAAGTTTTACAATATTGTTAGGCAAAAGTCTTATAAACGACCATTTGAAAAGAAGAAAGAATATTAAACAACTTTCTAGGAAAATAAAAGCAACAATTCAAAAGGTACTTGGCGAAAATACCAGTGATAATACAGACCAAAGAAATACAAATATGGGCGGCGCTGCACCAAACCAGAGCAGATAAAATAAACAATTTTTAATTTTTCCTACAAACTTCATAATTTTGAAATGGGGTGCTTAAACTCCTCACGATACCAATTGTGTGACTATAAAACCACGATACCAGTTGAGGGTTAACCAAGACTCATCAGCGAAGCTTGACATGCAAGATCGAATTTCACAGTACTTCTCTCTTGATCTTTACTTCCATAATATCTCACTGAATGTGCTGTATCAAAGCTCACCCGAGATGAGGCCACTAGACCACTGAGGCCACTAGAAGGGGTGAGATTTGATACACCGCATTCAATGGGATATTATGGAAGCAGAGATCGAGAGAAAAGTACAGTTTTGGGGTTTTCAGTTATGTATTCTGGCTCTGGACCAGCAATTATGACGAAGACAAATACAAATTGTCATGGCTCTATACAGCCCGGCACAGCTTCGTAACAAATCCAGATTTACAAATCAGGACAAATATATTACGAATACATCAACTATAGAACAGAATAAATGGTTCAATGATTAATTTGAATGGACGAAAGCTTAGTGACGTCAATTTATTCTGAACCATCAAAATTGTATTTCCATTTTATGTATGTGTTTAAGTCATAAAATATAACAATTTTATTTGTCTGCTTATATAAATTGGAAACAGTAACAATTTTCGCAAACCAGACACAATACCATGATGATGAACAATATTTACATCGCCAACGGAAGAGCTACATCAACTTAATTCCGTCATTCCATCGTTATTATTCAAAAAGTTTATTTCGGCTAATTGAAACCGCCGCGCCGCCCAGATTGTTTATATCATCGCTATCAAGCATACTGGAGGTAAAAGCAGGTACATTAAACTTCTCGCCGCCTAATGTTGTGGTGGTATATTTCACGTAGTCGTTCCGTCATGATGCGAGCCCCCGCCGAAAGCAAAAAGAGAACGGGAGGGAAAATAATAAAACGTCGAGCAATATAAAGCACATGTGAACGCGGAGTAAATGTCATTTCCAGTAAAATAGTGGTTGTACAATAATGCCTTACGCACATGTAATCCACTTTATTCTTAGCTTTATTGTACCTCTGCGGCTGAACGATAAATAACCGCTAGGGCTGTAAACCGGCTCTCGCACCTTACCAACGGGAATGTAGCGCTAAAACTGAAACCGCTGCGACCAACTTAGGAATAGAGTCTGAGTGGTGGCTACGGAAGAATAAAAACAACGCATTAGTCACTTACGACACGTGGACAAGTGTCAGGAATTGTATGATACAGGAAGCTAGGCAGAAAAGGGAAAAAGAAAATGTTCTTTTAATTAAATTAGAATGTTTTCGCTTTTTTTCCGGGTGTAATTTAGCTACCTAGGGCGGAAGCGTAAGCAACCTTATTACTAGCTGCTGTTAAGTGTAACGGTTGTTTAAGAATGATTAATATCGGGATATTACAGGGAGAGAAAATTAAGAAAGGCCTGAGGTACGATATAAGCGAAACGTTGAAAAAGTAAAGAATTTAATTTGGGAAAATTAATTATTTGTCATTATTTATTACATAAACATCGTAGCACTGAAGTCGTCTTGTAGCTGTATCTACAGGGCGAGTCCCCGTTGATGTATATATAATGTACTTACATCATGTACATTAAGTATGAGCGGTTATTTTTAAATTTTCTGCTCATGTAAAAATATATGGGTTAATGTAGGCCAAGTATATTGGGTGTTCGAAGAATGTGGTTTTTCAAAGGTAGACTTTTTTCTTAGTACGAATCAAATGAATGGTTGTAATGCTGTTGTGTAATTTTTTAAAAAAATCTGGCTGTAATATTACTTTTGACAATTGGTTTGCTAGTTACCCTCTTGCTCTAAGATTGTTAAAAGAATTCCAACTAACATGTGTTTCTACATTTTTTCTTTTCAAAATGAAGTTTCCCTAGTTTCTCACGTGCCAAAGAAGGGCAAGAATGTACTATTACTTTCTACTTTACACCATAACAATAGCATAGATAAAAGCATTCGAAACGAAGAAAAACTGTGCTACAATTTCACCAAGGGAGGGGTAGATGTTGTGGACGAGCTGTTCAGTTATTACAACTTTGCACGGAATAGCCGCAGATGGCCGTTGACCATATTTTTCCCTTTACTGAATACGGCATGTATCAAATCGTTTGTAATTTATAACGCAAACAATAATAATGTGTCAAGAAATAATCTCTTGCATTGATTCTACCGCATTTGAACTCTAAGCAAAATAATCCAAGTGAGTTGAGTAAAAACTAACATAAATTTTGTATTATAGTCATTTGACTGAACTAAGTTTTATAATTCACATAGTTATACCCCAACCGTGCTAATCGTGTCATTAAAGCATACCGCACTTCCGTCGGGTTAAGATCTGGTCAAGTTGTAGATCTAGAAACTTGACCTAAATATATTCGGGAATATACTCTCTATCTGATAAAATGTCCAGTCATATATTCTTATTATTTTCGCACATTCTGGCTACCTAAAATCTAAGAAGAAATACTGTTGGTATAATCTATGTATTGTGCAGGAAGGCAAAGAAGATCTGAGGTCTCACAAATGTATGTGAACAAAGCTTTTTTCAACTTATACACATGTAGATGAGATTGGAAGGATTTTGAACCTGTGTGTTTGATAGAACAATGGTATGTGCCTATATCCGATGAATAAATACACCTGGCTCGATTGCCAGCAATGAGACGAATATTTTACAGTGTTGGTAAAAATTTGGCGCTGATGAAATCTTTATAGGTATTAGATACCAAGTCATTGACATACAGCAGTATGGAAGATCGAGCTTGATCGTTAAAGAATGCCACATGGATTATCTACCTTGAAAGAACTATAAAATCTACCTAAATGATTCATTCTACTACTTCTACACCAAAGCACTTATTCCAATTCTCTGCTAGAAAGGTATTCGACAAAAAATCATATAATATAACGCCCTCTATACTACAATAGATACTTAGGCACATACAATTAATTTCGTTATTTGGCATGAGACTCTTGTTTGTTTTTTGTTTGGGCTTAGAATATATGTATCTCAGGTGGGAAGGTTCGCTTACGTCTCGAATTACTAACATATACTCAATAAAATCGGTGTTTTAGATAACAACTAAATACTTTATTTAAATCTATACACATACACAAATGGTTAATAAATGGATACCTTTGTATCAATAATAGATTCCGATGCACAACGAAAGATTGAATTAAAGTAATAAAAACAGTTAAGTACATTCAATTATAAAAAAAAAAATTAATTTAACGTGGATTACATAAAATTCTTAAGAAATAATGGTTCGTCTGAATTGAGGTTGCTTTGACAACAAATATCTGGATGGCGCTCTGCCGTGTTATAATTATGAGTCAATTGTTATTTTAAAATTTTTTGAGATAAATGCGAAAGTAAATTATTGTAGCCGGACATTCTAAATAACTTAATTCAGCTCACAAATACGTATTTTCTCTTAAATCACTGACCTTTTTATTTATTTGAATTTTCACTAAAATTCCCCGACGATTCTCCTCGATGTGGATAGATGGCGTCGTCCTCGTTTCCCAGGTATGTCCGGTCCGTCAGGTAGACTCTGGAATGTCAGGTGTGATCTGGTTCGGTAAATCAGCTGTTCTCTCTCTTGAATGGATTTTTTTCTCAATTATGGTATAATCGGGTTTGTTTTGTTGATTCTCGAAGGTAAATCACTGTGTTGTTTGTTTTGACAAATGAAATTTCTTTTCAGGTTATGTTAATCTTAACTATCACTGGAGTCTTCGCTTGTTTATTAATTTGTATGTGTTTTAGGAGCAAATTCGAACGTGGTGTCTCCTTTGAAGGCTCGTACGAGAATGATGCGAATTTGTTGATGCATTCTTCAAGTTTTTTCGCAAATCCAGTGCTCTAATTGGGTGGTGAGTGGCGTCGTAGAAAAAAACAAATGTGAAACATTTTGCAACTTCAAATTCAAAATTAACTTTTTATTCTCTTTTTGGATCTTCAAATGATGGTGATATTCGTGTTGTCCATATTCCAAAACGTCTACTGGAGAATTTTTGTCATTTGGAATTGCCTCGTCTTGTTTCGGATGTTGGAAGATGCAGTGGGAAATTCTTGTGAAAATTGGCCTTTTCGTTGGTTTCGTTGATGTTGGCACTTTCTTGCTGATGTTATTACCTTCCTTTTCATACCTAATACATCTGTCATCCGGTGTTTTTCATGTAATTACATGTTTTGTGAGTTTTATGGCTTTCGTCAAAGTGAAATTTTGTGAACCCTTATTTCTTTTAACAATCTCTTTATAATAATGTATGTCATGAATTAGAATATTACAATAGTGACTCTTTTTGCTGAATTATGTTATTGATTATTTCATTTCTAGATCGTAATCAGAGTTTGAAATCGACATTTTGACAGTTTTCGAGTGATTTTCCTTATCTACGGCATTTACTAACAGGAACTTTAATTACAGGCGTAAATGTTATGCCGAGGCAAGTTTTTTTCTTTTTTCTTTTTTTAAAAAGAAAATTTAAAAATGTGGTGCAACTTTCTTTTATTTACTAATCACCTTTGTGAAACGGTGAATGTCATGATAACTGGCATTGTATCCCTTTATTTGAGATTTTGAATGTGAGTTTGGAGTTTGCTTGTGGCAATGTGATTCTATCACAATACCTACTAATTTAAGTTTAGCAGAGATAAACTATCTTCAAAGCATGGTAGATTGGACGGAAGTTGGATCAATAGCAACCAACATAGCATGCAACCGCTTTTTTGAATGGCAGAATGGGTTAATTAAACTTCAGACTATTTTGCAGCTACCTTCCAAGTGGTTGCATCCTACCAAGTGGGTGACCAGATAGGATAATACATAGTTAATAATAAGGCAGAATGAATTATCAATAGGTACTCATGACGTGGTTCCTTCCAACTTTGGCCATAATGACTATAACAAATCCATCATTGCTAAAAAATGCAATGGTAGTTGTAAGAAGATATAGAGAAGACAAAACACTCGAACAACGTTAGAATGTAAATTGGCAAGACAAACGCATATGTAGATAGTCGTTCGAAATAGTTAAACATATGACTCTATTTCTTTCTATTCTAGCTATAATATCTGTTATATAAATATCAGATAAAGCAGACCTACACACACATATACACACTAGGAGACATCTCGGAAAGAAATACGAATTAAAAGGGATAAAAGAAGACAATTGGCAGCCATCAGCGTCAATGGAAAAAGTCCTTTATATGCGTCGCTAGTTTGTAAAGTTGAGCCCTTTTCTGTGCTAGTCGTGCGATAATTGCTTTTTTCAACAGTGTTTCTCTTCTTCTCTAGCAACTAAAATAGATTACGCGAAGCCGGATCAAAGACACTATTAGCTTCGCACGTGATATGTTTCGTTGTATCTTTTGTGTGTCGGTCCAGTTCTCCCAATTCACGTTCTAGGAACATTGTCCGACGTTTGCGCACTCTTTTATTTCACCTTTTCTTTCTCCGACCCCGTCGTCTAGCTTTTTTCCAAGTTTTATTTCCTTCTTATTTCGTTTCCTTTCGCGTTGGTTGTCGTCGTTTGGTTGTATATTGGATCTGGCGACCGTTTTCCCATATACGTGATAGCTGACAGAAACATCAACTCAATTACGAAATTTAATAAATCGTCTGCGGCTTTTCTCTTTGAAAATCAGAATTTCCGCATAAGGTAGGAACGAATGTAATATGGGAGTATATTGTCTTTACTGACTTATTGTTTTGTTTAGAATGTAGTTCCATGCAATATCGATTTCCGTCAATATTAACCCTTAACTGGTGACGTCAAAATTGGAGTACATAACCTATACGCCTTAATTAAAAGTAGAGGTTACTATTTTGAGAGCAGTCAGTAGTTACTGTTTCCGGTTAGTTAATATATCATTCTTGTGATTACTGATCTTGCAAGATCACGCACATGGAAGTAAGAAATCGGTAATGAATTGTTATATGGTATGAATAGTGAATAGTGCATAGAAACGCAGCTGGCTGGTATTTGCTCGAGAGCAAGACAAAGAAATATAAACGATCGGCAGTTGAGTGACCTACAGCGTTGTTAATTTTATCAAGTCAGTTTTTATTAGTCGTGCAGCTGATCTTTCTATGGTGAAGTTATTTGCAAAAAATCTTTGTATGAAATTTATGATGGTCCCCAGAAGAACCGATGTAGGGGAACCGGACAAAATATTTACAAAAGATGTTCAAAGTGCCCATCATGAGCAGTAATACAGGCATCAATGTGGCGACAAAATTCATTATGTACGAGATTAAGTTCGGCATTTTGTCACAACAATGAGATCTCGCAGGTTTTTGGCACTTCCAATATTTCAATGGCAATCATACACAAAATATAGCATATATCCCTGCAGAAAAGTTTAATGGATTTAGATCTGAGCTACGATCTGACCAAGCAGTGTAACTTCCATGTCCAACCCAATGTGGGAAAGTTTCGTCCAAAAATGCTTGAACAGACAGTAGCGCATAAATCCTAATTGTTGTCGTATCACCAGTGGTATATCATTCAAATACTCCGGTAGTGTATACCAGGAAAGGTCTAGTCCACAACGCTACGCACGCTTGCTTATACGGAGACTAAGGTTAACGGTAGAAAAAGAACGCGCACAATAACGTTGATTTTTCTCAGAAACTAGGGCGCGTTAGGATAAAACTTCGTACGTGAGTACCCACGGAAGGTCCCTCTATCACATAGTTGAGACCCATCAAGATCCGTGTCGTACAACCTTGCTGTTCCCCTTGCAAGGGAAATTTTTGTAATCTTGGATATCGGCTGTTTTAGTTCACGTGGAAGTCGTCAATTGAATAGTCTTCTCAGTAAATGTAGCAAAACCAGTTCATACGCAAGTCCTTTTATATAGTTTAGTCGAGCAATTTGTTTTGTGAGTGTGTAGAGAATTAAGAATAATCTATGAATTGACACAATATCCAGGATTGCAAAAAATATTGCCATTGACCAACGTGTCGTACGGTGACTGGTGGAATATGTGGCACATTTTTGAAACAAGCTGTCCGCACCCCCTACTGTACTGTTGTAAAAATCGATTAACTCTGGTTTATCTCCTATATGTATTCGCACATTTGAGGAGCGTTCAACCAAAACCGGATATGTCCACATAATGTAGTTTTGAGAAAAACGAAAAAGAACAGTTTGTTCCAAGAGCATTGCAATTACAATTGTGCAACTTATATGACAAGTAGTGTAGCAAATATTATTTTTAACACAGTTATGGAAAAATTTACGCCCGTGAATGATGAAAAAATTTAAAAAAAAATAGGTAGGTATGTATTGTTTTGCGTGAATGCAGGCGACATATCAGGTTTTGTTTGAACATGTAATTCACATGTATGTAGGTACCTAATTCTATCTATTATTGTTTTACGAGAAAAAGAGATGAGAAAAACGGTACTCTGCAATATTTTTACTGAAAAATATAAATCTTATTACCTGATATTTTTTTTTTCACTTGTAGGTCAATTAAATCACTAATTCCATTAAAGATCAAATTTATTCCAGAACCTTTACAATTTATTAGCTTTTCGTTTCGACTTCTTCAGTGGAATAAAATTGACATTTAATTCGTGTCAATTAATAAAAACTAGCCATGCCTATCAACAAAATTATCTACAGACCAAAAATCCAGTGATATATACGATTATGTTTATTATATCGTGGACAATTTAAGATATTTTTAAAATGTAATTTTATAGTCATAAGACTAATGATTCTTATATCAATATATTTTTTGTGAAGCTCTAACAATTCTGTTCAAGGACTAGGGAAAAAACCTAGTCAAGAGCTTAATTGTTCGTCTTCTCCACTGTCTATGCCGATCTCTTACACCTCCAAAAATCTTTCTGAGGACTTTTCGTTCCCAAATTTGCAATTTATTTTCCCTAGCTCCAGTCGTTGTCCAAGTTTCACAGGCGTACAAAACCACAGGTCGTATAATTGTTTCATAAATGCGTATCTTGATTGCCCTGGATTCATTTCTTGCGTTTAACATTCTTGATAATAACCCCACTGCTCTGTTACCTTTTAGTATTCGTTGGTGTATCTCCACGTCTTGCTGACTATTATTGGTAATGATGGTCCTAAAGTATTTAAACTGCTTCACCCTTTCGATCGTATATTCTTTGCCACATGCCTTAAAAATTACATTACATACATTCTGTAACTTCCCTTCTCATCTCCATATACTTGGTTTTTGTCTCATTTATTCGCAGCCCGTATAAGTCAGCTTTTCCTTCAACTTTTGAAAAACCTTTTCTAGTTCATTTTTGGATCTTGTGATCAATACTATGTCATCGGCGTACGCAATGCATTGTTCTTTATGGTGGTAAATCAGTGCCGCTCTTTGTATCTTACTTTCTCTCATGATAAGTCGAGAGGGGGTCACCTTGTCTGAGTCTCCTACTCATTGCAAATTGCTTTGAGAAACTTTCTTCTACAAAGACTTTGCTATTTGTTTGCCTCAGAGTCATTTCTACCAATTTTATCAATTTGGTTGGTATTCCCAGAGTTCCGAGCGGCTCGATCAAACGAGATTGCGTCATATGCCTGTTTAAAGTCTATGAAGGGCATATATACAGGGTGTCCGCGATATACAAAGCATGCTTTTAAGGGATGATAACTACAACGATTTAGAAACAAAAACATATAATACACCTTGGGTCTATCTGTAAGCGTAACCGAGAAAAAAAAATATTTTTCATGTCACAAACTTCGACGCATACTGTACACCGGCAGCTGATCAGTGCAAGATTTACACGACGATTACAGGCGTGTGTTCTTGAAATGGGCAACACATCGAGCCTTTCCTGTAATACATTTTCTCCTGTCTCTTAAAAAAATTCTTTTTAGGACCACCAATTTATCACAAATAAAAGAAAAGAACTCAATTTTGTAGTAGCCTTTACGAAAGAGCTTAAAGCGCCATAATATAATTGCAGTAATTACATTTTTTCATTCAATGCGACTTTCTTTCAACTTAAATTTTCATTTACCGATCGGAGGCTACTATTAAATACGCCCTTTTCACTCTAACTTCAGCATAACATCGATTTTATTGTCATAACATTATCAAAAAAAATGCAAACGTATCTTTATTTTAAAACGTATGACCATTGACTTCGTACGATACAAGTTCAAGGTCGTATAAACAGATAATGCTTGGCATACATCTGCGCTTCTATTGAATACGTGTACAGTATGGTGGAAGAGAAATGACACCACGCTTCAATTTCAAAGTATTAAATAATTCGTTTTCATCGTTGTTTTCAGTTATTTTCAACCGTAAATTTTTGATATGGTTTTTTGGTTATTTAAGAAGCAATATGGATGAGTTTTCTTGTACAGTTTGACCAAATAAGGTTTTTTAGAAATAATTTTTGTTCTCGTTTACGCTTACAGATAGACCCAAGGTGTATTATATGTTTTTGTTTCTAAATCGTTGTAGCTATCATCCCTTAAAAGCATGCTTTGTATATCGCGGACACCCTGTATAGACTAAGGTTTTGTTCATAACTGTTGTGCTGTATTATTTACAATGTAAATATTTGATCAATTGTCGATCTCCCTTCTCTAACACCTCCTGGATATTCGGCTATTATTTCATTTTGGTACTTATTTAATCTTTTCCGTATAAATCTCGCTAATATCTTGTATACCACATCTAACAAGGCTATCCCTCTATGGTTTTCGCATAGAGTTATATCTCCTTTCTTAGGGATCGAACATATTACTGAGTTGTCCCATTGTTCTGGCATTACTTCTTCCTTCCATACTCTCCTTATCAAATTATGGACTTTTTCATCCAGTTCGGCTCCTCCTTGCTTTATAAGTTCTGCTGGGATACTATTTTCACCGGTGCTCTTGTTATTTTTTAGGTCTTTTATTATAGTGTCCATTTCTTCATTTGTAGGTTCTGCAACTTCTTCCTGATCACATAGCTACTCTTGGTCCGTCTGCTACCTCCTGCGTTAGCATTTCTCCCTCTTCCTCCTCTTCATTTAACAACTTCTCGAAATACTGCGCCCATCTAGTTAATTTTTGTTTCGTCTCCTCCAAAAGAAGTTCATCCTCGTCTGTGCAGTACGTTGTTCTTTGTTTATTGGTCTGTCGTACTTTCTTGGAGTCTTGGTAGAAGTTTTGAATTTCTTTCCGTTTGTAGGCTCCCACCATTAGCTCTAATTAATTTTCTAATTGTCGTCTTTTTTATTTCTGCAAATCCTTTTAGCTAGTTTCGTTTTTCATTATAAATTTGTATATTTTCTTGTGAAAATAAAAATACATCTAATGAAAAATAAAAAAGTAAAATACAACGGCAT
This sequence comes from Popillia japonica, assembly GCA_004785975.1. Lineage (NCBI taxonomy): Eukaryota > Metazoa > Arthropoda > Insecta > Coleoptera > Scarabaeidae > Popillia > Popillia japonica. Next base: position 27,702 of record SMLS01073466.1, on the reverse strand, counting down.
TTTAAATACCTATATCGTCTTCCAAACAGTCACAGACAACTTCAGTTTCTTTACTGTGCTCTGCATTGTCTTCTTCTTGTGGTGTCTGTGGTATATCCTCGGTAATAGTTTATTTATAATAAGTTTATAAAAGCTGAGTAGGTACTTTTAATTGCGATTTCTGATTAATGCACGTACCAAAAACATCAAATGCAAGCGATGAAAAACCAATGTTGAATTCCTTATAAAAAAGTCTTTTAAACATTGAGATTGATGCGAAATATTTAGTTCTTCAGAAACATAAACCTTGCACGACTTATTGCGGTTGTATGTAATGACTTTCACATGCTGGTAAATTTCTTAAAAATTCTGTAATACCTTCTCCAATTGCAAGACTTTTTAACATTTCGATTACCACTCTTCTCTCTTTTGGAGTCTCACCCCCTTGAATGATTTTTAAAATCAGTATTGTCCTATTATTTGTTATTCCAAGTGCAGCTAAAAGAAATTCTCCACAAATTGGGTATACCTTTTTTTGTTACTTTCAATACGGAAAAAGTACTTTGCATGTAGGCTCTTGGGTACTTCTGTCAAGATTCGCACAGGCTCCAGCTGTCACATTTTTATAGTTTTGCTTTTAGCTCTTTCGTCATTCTGATTCAACCCCCGTAACCAATGGTAAGGTGACAGTCGTGAATTATTTGAAAACTTTCTTCGAAATGAGTATAAAAATAAGTGCTTCACCTTCGTTGTTGCTACACGCAATCTTACTTGAGTTAAATCGTATTGGCTATTATAAACAATTGCTCGAGAAAGTGATTAATTAATCAGTTTGACTAGCTGATGTGGTAATTATACATATTCTCTCATTCCGACCTGCCTTTCTACCTCCCCTCTCTCCCTTTACTCCTTAAGAATATAAAATTATAGTGTGTTTTGGTGATAGCATGAATCTGTTTGTTTCAGTGGCGGACCATCTATACCTATTTTTTCCAAAATATGATGTTTTTGTTTTCTCATTCGAGAATTCGTTCTCGTTCTCGCCTTCATTTCCGGTTTCACTTCTATTTTATGTCCAGATTTCCTACATTCGCTTTCTATATTGTGTTCGCCTTCTTCTTCACTGTATTGTTCTCATTCACCCGCTTCCTCTGCCTCCTCAAACCATTATTACAGCAGGTATATCCTTCTAAATAAAATATATTTTCTTGTAATTTTCCTTTCGAAATTAATTAGGAATTAAGAAAGTTAAGCAATCCCCTTTTATCTTCTCCATTCTTAATTATTATTTGCAGAATAGAGCTTTCCTTGAAGGTAAAGCATCTCAGATTGTTCCCAGACGAGCACCTTTCTTAATACTGTTTAGTAAGGAGGACAATTCCCACGCGGAAACAACGAAAGTCCAGCTACTACTATTATACATACAACCTCCTCCTGCCATCCTTGTCCTGACCCATGCTATCGTGAGCTTACAAGCGGCGTGCTGGGGATATTCCGCTGAAGATATTTTGACGTAGCAATAGCAGCGTAGGCAGTGAACTCAACGTCACGCTGATTTATGAGGAAGTGTGCCGGAGACAAGATCGAAATATTAAACAAACAAGTTTTCAATTGTAATACGTTTGGTAAAAGGAGGGTGAATTACGAGCAGCGAGAGATAGGCGTTTTGTATGTAAAGCCGAACTTTGCTACCATCCATTCCTCCGCCGGTGCCCGTGTCGGGGTGTTTGCGTTAGTATGTGAATGCTTTTGCGCAAAACTCTCATCCCTAACATACAACTCTCGGCGGCCATTCCATTCTGTTACGGCGCTACGAGGATGGAGCAGCTATCATAAATTATTACTTTCTGTGAACTTTTCGGATTTAAAATTAAACACATTTAGACTTACGGTGCAGATATATCTTGGTGTACGTGACCTGTATTACAGCCTGCGGTAGGTGTACGTAGTTATACACTACACTTGAGTTTTTGGGGTTTAGATATTTTGGAAATTTGGATAACGCAGACCGCAAAACTTCGTATATTTGAGCGTTCATAAAACTTTTTACGCAAAATAATTCACATCCAGCCCATGTCATAAACAAAAGTAAATAATTAACCTAAACTAAACAGAACACCTTGCTGGGAACGTACTCTTGCTTCCTAAATTAGGTAGTAAAGATTTATTTGAATGTACTCGTGCATGCACCAACCCCCACTTATCCGACGAGTAAAAGTTGCAAACTGAAAACGAGCTTAGAATACAAGAGTGGTTCTAAAAAGGAGAAAGTAATATTGATCAAATGAAACTTTTAGAAATTTAAGAAAGAAAACAAATTCTGAAAAAGCAGTTATATTGAAGTTTGAATGCCCAGCAAGTGACCAAATATACAAATGTGATGAATCAGGGCTTAGTTGCAAAAAGTACTTCATGGAACTTCCAGCGCGGAATCATCTCCACCGCTTCCGATTGCATTTTTACTAAAGGTAGCTTAAAGAAGTAATCATACACAGGTGCTGTAGACAAACTTGGTACACAGAGGCTTCAATATAATGGCACTTAGCGATGTTTTCCTGAACGCTAAACCGTTGGCAATGAAGTACCTACCGTAAGAAGATAATATCCAAAGTGAAAGAAAAATCAGAAATCACCTTTGCATAATGATGCTAACCCAAAAATATTTAATATCATAGAAGACGCAATGGGAGGGGTGGAGAGTAAAAATGTTCCAATCATCCAATTATTCCAGAACTGAAGGACAGCAGTCCATCCTCAGGAACTGCGCATAAATTTAGATGATTTTATATTTTTTCTTCCTATCATTTAATGATAAAACGTTTTGGTTGACGTCTTCACCAAAACTTAACAACATAAGCATCCAAAATTACATAGAGTATGGCAAAATTTGTATTTCTTGTTTGCAGAGGGTGGAATCTATCTCCTGCTTAAAGGTTCTATCTCAGCTGTCACTTAATTGGACGTTTGAATTTGTGGCATAGTTATAACTATCATATTTGATGCAAAAGGTGGGCCCTATAAGGAGGTAGTCTGTAGAAGATATGTTCTCCCCCGTGTATTTTAAGTTGCAGGAGCTTCAAAGGCATTTCAAGCTTGTGTTGATTTACGTTTCGACTAGAAGTGACGCTCTTTGAAATCTCATCAAGCTCCAACCGATAGACTTCCTAATTCCATGTTGGCATATTGGTTATGTTTCTATGTTACTAAAGAACCTTTCAGACACCTTAGGATTAGTTTTGTTCTCATTGTAGTGGAGCTTTGCTCTGGTTTTGGCATCATTTTATCAGTTTCTAGTCGACAAACCTTAAAGACTCTTTGCCAATTGATTTTGGGCCTAGCCCTGGTCCAATTTTGATATCGCATTATTCTTGTTTTGGTATTGGTCTACCAGTTTCCATCCTACGAGCCAGGCTTTGTGAATCCACATATGCGTGTTACTACTTAGAAGATTCCTATTTTGCTAAAGAGCAATTACAATTTCCAATATTGATTTGCTCTAATTTTGGATTCGGTTCATTAACATCCACTCAATGGACTTCCTAAATCTATAAGTTTACGTACTGGTTAATCCACTAAAGAACCTTAAAGAGACCTTTGGGATAGTAGTCTCGTTTTGGTTTCATTTCCGATCCACAGATTTTAAAAATTTACACACACATTAACGACTATTTTACTACATTTTGATCCCATTTTGGTCTCGTATTGTTCTTCATTTGGTTTTGTTTTATTAAATCCTGACAAATAGACTTTCTACAGGTACGTGTTTCTATTTACATCTCTAATTTGATGAAAGAATATTCTGAACTGTTTAAGTTCGCCTTGCTCCCGATTTGGCCTGGTTTTAGTTTCATTTTCCTAACTTTTAGATGATGGGACTTTTTAAATCTATAAGTTTGCAGACAGGTTAGGTCCACAATTTTCAACCTTTAAGTGCTTTTGTCTCAATTTTCTTCTTAATTTTGATCATGCTTTGGCGACGCCCTTGAACTTGTCTGGCTGAAACCACATATCTTCTAAATCAAGCGCATACAAATTTGTCCATAAAAAAATTGTCAACATCTCTCGGTATCATTCACCATTCACCCAACCAATTTTTTTCCAACGTCATTTTGGAAAAAAAAATGGTCGAACAATACCACCATACCACAAACCACACCATACAGTTACCTTCAGGAGATGCAAAGGCTTCTCGTAAATCTATTGTGAATTGATTTCACACCAATAAAGGGAATTATGCTTATTTACGTAACCACTTAACCAAAAATGAGTTTTATATGAACAGATAATTTTTTTCGCAAAATTTCGATCCCTTTCAAGTCGTTCTAACCTCCAAGCTGCAAATTCGCTGCATCGACGATGGTCCAGTTGCTTAAGTGCTTGGGTGCGGGTGTAAATTTAAATCTTTTTGCAAAATTCGCCAAGTTGTTGATAAATTTGGAATTTCTGCAACACTAGTTCTTACAGGAGCAATAATCTCAACAGTTCTGGGATTTCGGCATCTTATTGGTTTTTAATGACACGCACAGAGAGGCGATTGTTTAGACCAAAGTTTTCGCGAAGTACGCGAAAAGATTTCATATAAGAATAATTATTTTCGTAAATCTTTTGGACGCTAATCAAACGGTCTTTTGAGCGAGTATTTAGCCATAATAAATTGTTATAGTTTAGTGAACAACTAATATAACTTTATTACCATGGTTACCTTTTAGACGACAAATATTGGAAGCCTTAAATCAGTTAGGAGAGTCTACTTCTATTTAAGGGAGTTTTTCGGAATAGTGCAGTAAAAGCAAGGTTATGCAATTCGTTTTACCAGAATGCATGAATAGACAGTTAGCATTTCTAAAGTGGCTATACACAAGTCAAGTAATTAAGTATCTCATTACTGGTAATTCTGAGAGTGCCAGCTGCAAAACGTCGTAGTTTAGAACTATTCGTCTAAATAACATCGAATTCTTCCCAATTTAAGAAAGTTTTATAGAATTAAATGATCACAAACTTCCGATGAAGCCAAACATTTTTTTGGGTAAACTTTGTCAAAGCCAGACTTTGAATGCAGCAATATCTTCTAACTATGGAAATCTGACTAAGCTCCACCTGAATATGCATTCTATATAATTTAAGGTAAAAGCCTTTTTATCATAGATATCCTCCCATGCAGCTTTTATCGCTGCTTCCCGTTTCCTACCGCCACTTCCTTCTCATTTCACTCCAAGAACATTAGCGTTATTGCTATCTTACTGTCCCGCATCGTCTATCTCCGTCTACCATTCCGTACTATGCGCTTCTTCGCCCTCTTTAAGTTTCAGAGTGAAAATGTAATCTGTTTTGCAGCGAAAACTTCGACACGTTCGCAAATAACAAACGCCGAGGTTTTTTTTCCTGCTCTAGCCGACAGCAGTAAATCCCATGGTACCTTTCCCGGGACACCTCGGGAACGGAGCGGAGTAACGGGAGATCGGGTTCTTTCCAGGTCGTCACCGACCGTGGAAAGGGAAGACAAAATACTCAAACAGTGACAAATGACCTCGAACTGGATAGCATTCAATCGTCTTTTTTCGAGAAAAGCGCGCACGGTGTGGTCTTCTTATTCGTCTTCTAGACTAGAGAGGTGTCTAACGTTGCTGCTGTTCGAACGCCTTCCGAGTTTCTACATCTCGAGATGTATCAGAAAGAAATCGATCACTACTAGATTGTTATAATGTATGTACATTTGTCCAGATTAAAGGACGATGCGCACTTTTCGATCCAATTTATTTAATCTAAGTTAATTATAAGAGAGAGAATAATAATAATTATGGGACACCAAAAACGCAACAGGATCCCATTTAAGACGTCAAACTTTGCAGAACATGGTTTCCCATGTCACACGCGGTATAATACATGCAATGAGATATTACATAGCACATAATCCGCTTTTATTTAAGACGGCAAGAGGGAGATATATTGCAGTTAGTTTAGCATTAGTGTTCCCGAGCGAACGTATAAATTATAATTCATTTTCTGAAAGACACGTCGCGTACTTATTACTGGCGTTAATTTTACTTAATCCGGCTTAAGCGGTCATAAAACAGACGCAGTTTCATTTCGCTAATAGCGTAGCACCAGGCGTTTTATTACTTAATTAGTTTAGAATTTCTTTCGCGACAATTTACGGGGTGATACTTTGGAAATTTTCGACCCTAATTTTGGATTTAATCAACCGTCAAGATGTAGTAGGTACGAAAATAGCAGCCAGGTACGTATATTTTGGAGACAGAATTAGGATTAGTGGTCCTGTAAAACTACTACCGACAGCTAAGTTCTAGCTACTTGGCTGAAACTTTTCCTCAATGAGAAAAAATAAGACCCTGACGCTTATATCGGATATTTTCTACTGACAATAAACTTAGGATGGCCAACCTCCAGGAAATTATTATATTACTTGATCTTATTTTTTGGTGAATCTGTCTATAAAAGTCTGCAGTAAATGCAGGTATGTTGTCTGTGTATTGTGATCAGCCTGCGTTGGGTGTCAAATACGCCAATTATTTAGTATTGTGCCTATGTAAAATTAATTATCTACCAGTTTGCAAGCGCGAGAAGGTGTTAGATAATACGAAAGCAAATAGCAGAGGAGTAGGAAGAGGAGATGCTTAAGTTTTGGGAACAGTTTTGGAGGAGTATGTGTAAAAGGGGTACAAAACTTTGCTAATATAAATGAAAATCTTCGGTAACGAGAGATAAATTGGTTGTGGACGTTGATAGTAATGGCTTTGCCTACAAATGCCCGGTCATATCAGGCTCTGCTAAAGCCTTTTCGGTGTTAGAGACCGATACGATCATAAGAATTTTCTTGTTGCACTCTAGGGTGGTGGCGGTAGCACTATATACTCAATTTTAAGATGCTATGATAGCAGCTTAAATAACAATAATTTTGTGTAGCCTTGGTTTAAAGAAAAGTATCAAGGTGTTGACTTGTTCAAAATATTGAGCTTTAAAAAATTGAATAAATTTGCCTTCCAAAGAAAGAAACTAGCACTGTTTTCGTCTAGAATGGCACAATGGTTTCATTCTTAAAGTGTTTGATACTGGAGCCAGCATTAGTTATTTATTCTTCAATTGCAAGACTTGTAGGCCATATTGCTCTCAATGCTTTTATGTTTTGTATATTTCTTTCAGGTTTTTGAGCCATACCATTCAGAGAAGGAATAAGATTGATAAACAAATTTTTGCATTCAATACTTGCTGCTTCAACAAAGAGAACAAGAAGGACATCCAAATTGTAAAGAAACCTTTTCTAGTAGTAGAAAATGTTGCGGTCTACTGATAGGCATTCTCGAAGAATCGAGGTATCTATATCTCTTGTGTCTAACAGGAGAGCCGTCAAAATTTTTCAAACTATAGACAAATTCGGAAAGAATACAGAGAAACCACCTATGGCATGACAACATTTAACATTTAGACAATCAGAGTTATCAAAATGAGCAGTCTCAAAGCCTTGAACCTCTATGGGAGAGAGGAGACCACGATTCGAAACTCTCGTTTTAATTCAATCTAGCAATTGTAGCGACTCAATCTGTCAAATTGTAGAAATAAAAACAATCATCGATTTTTATCATCAGCTAGATTTAAAAAACTAGCTGTCAAAATTCTACCAAATATTCTTCTATGTTTTGATTGCCTGTAAGAGAGACTTTGAAGTGCAACATGAGGACTATGATGCTAATTAGAACTGCCAACCTTGAAATGATACATAAATTGGTATGAAATGGGTTGTTTCATCGTGAAAGGAGAAGAGACCACAGTTAGCAACTGTGCTCTTAAATTGTTAATTCAGTTGACGCGACTCCGAAAGCAGTTGTCAAATTGCAAAAAAAAAAATCACCAAACATAACCAATCAACCAACTTGCAACCAAGATGTAAGTCATTAAAAAACCTACAATAGATGGTCATAGATTTTAGGAACGCTGAAGTGGTAAAGGCCTTTTATCAGTTCCTATTCATAGTAAAACCAATAATTCTCAATCACCTCAGAGCAGGAGGAAGGGCGAGGAAGAATTTAGGTTTTGGAGAGGAATTATCGTCTGACTTGATGTGAAAGATTTTCTTGATCTGAGAGGCTCAACCCTATATAATATTTTGAAAAATCTACAAATCTTCTAACAGGTGGATTATCTTACCTGTTAGGAAGAATTTTTAGAGAAAAACTTAACTCATTCAATTTGTGCTCCTTCCCGAGGCACTCCAACTGGCTAAGTCGCGATATCAAACATGCAAATATGTATATTGGTCAGGTGGGCAGAAAAACTTAATTTTGCACTATAATTAGATATCGAATCATCAAAAAGTAGAGCCGACAGTGATCGCAACTTCTTTAGTGGTTCTTTGGTGCTTTATCGTGGACAATTTATTTAGCAAAATGACTTTTGATATCAGTTAGTCTGTCTTCTTCAGACAGTAGATAAAGGTGAAAATTGAATCAGCCTTCAAGGTGAGATAAATATTGCTTGACAATTAGCGGAAGAGAATAACGAGAACTTAAGACGTTAATAGAACGCTTGGGCAGCGTATTGCTATTGCGAAAAATGTTGTCATTTCTTCTTTGACAAAACGTCTGACCATATCTTTTCTCACTTCTTTAAGATATTTTCTACTTACTTATTCCATTACTTTTTCGGCTGTCCTCTGATTTTCTGGTGTCGTGCTCTAGCTTCCGATGTTTGGTTGACCTCTCTTCTGTCACTCATTCGGCTTAGATGACTCAACTATTTCAATGGGTTTCTTTCGATAACTTTTTCAATGAACACCACTTGAGTGCTTCTCTCCTTTCTTTGTCCAATCTAGTTATTTCTTTAACTTCTTTTAGGTACGTCATGCCCATGGCTTCAATACTACTAGAGTGTTGAAGTAGACGATTCACCATGGATGTTAGACCACAATAATTTCCCTAATCTGTCATGGGTGAAACTCATTCAAACTCTTGGGGATTAAGTCCATGAAAAGTATATGGCATAGTGATATCACGACGAGGTATACATCCAGAGCAGTATGTTTGGGTTAGGTCTCCAATTACTTCCTGCAAAAATTCTACAAAGCCATTAGGGGCTTTTCTGCCTTGCTAGTTAATACTTGAAGCATGAGCTTGAAGCACCCACTCAGAAAAAAATTCAATACAAACAAGAATGGAGAACCTGATGATGATAAAGAGTTCTAGGAACAGCACTACTTTAGTAAAAAAAGGTTTGTCAAGATAATCATGCAGGAAAAGGTAATACTTCTGATCAAAACCTCTTATTAAGCATAGTTTTTCTAGGTTCTTAGGGAATCAAACTTATGCAGATCTTGCGCATTGTTCATAGCTTCTTCAGATAGTAATTGTTCAGTCAATTGTTGTTTGACGTTCGTAAAAACTGGCCGACAAAACTTTGAAGGTGGATTATCTTACCTATTAGGAAGAATTTTTAGAGAAAAAGTTAACTCATTCAATTTGTGCTCCTCCCCGAGGCACTCCTTATCGAAGTCAGAATGGCTCCTAGTTTCAAATTGTGTAAAGTTACCTTGAAATTCATTCATCAAAGATTTCTGCAAAACTTTGAAGTCTATACCTATTTCCCAACAGTATTTCTCAGAGATTATCGACCATTTAGTGACTGCAAGGTGACTACTACATTTTGGATCTGAAAATAAAACTTCCGAACTATACTTTGTTGTTGAGACTTGTCTAGTCTATTCTTATCTGGTGTGGTAAATTCCACGAAATCTAAGCGACAAAGTTTAAGTAATCGCCAAAAATAAATAGAGACAGTGGAGAAGGTACCGCATACTTGAGAGTCATATGGTTCAATGGTTCAAGGGAATAGCTTAATATTCATTTCCCAAAAAAATATTAAAAACGTTATTAATTATTTTTTTCTATTTGTCTTTTTCTAAAACATTTTTTCGCACTTCATCTGTAATAACATAACTCCAAAAATGCAGTACAAACATAGTTCCAATTGCCTATAAAAATGTATTCAGCATACCACGTTAAAATAATATGTACTCATAAATTTTTATCCAAGATAGCAAAATAAGATTTAAAGTTCATTCGCCAATTATCGAAAAATATCTTTATTTAGTTACTAAAATTTAATATTACAAAAGTTGGCCGTTTGTTTTCGTCCCAGATTCGAATTATCGAGAAAACTTTCTCCCGATCTCTCCATAATCTGCAGTGAAATAGCCTTCTAGCCGTATTTTACAATATTCAAACGGTCTTGAATATTTTATATGGGGGCAACGTTTATTACTTTCAAGATATTCATCCAACGGAACATTTATTCTGGAGATATTTGAATATCTTTAATACTTTACTCGGCTACGTTTGATCTTTTTCTGTATAAATATTGTATTCTCGAAATACGCTGCGTTATAAACTTGTTTCAATTTAAGTGAGCGAAATAAAAATTCTTGGAAATATACTCTGTTTCAATATTATTTCCCTCGGACGCAATAGTATGTATGTACATACTATGGTAGAGCATGCTGATGGAAAAATGAAATAGTAATTTATTAGGTAATATCCATTTCTTTCAACTTACCTACATATAGGAGTAATAATTATTACTTTTTGAAAGAGTTAGGACTCTACGAGGACCATATCGGGTGATTTATATCGTTAAAAGGATTTATATGTAAATCATAATAAAGGATTTCGAATAGATATGTATATATAAGCATTCGCGCACCTATATATCATGTCACCGAAAATAACGGCTTTCCAAAATATATTCCACGGTAAAACAATGCAAAGTAGCAACCCTTGCCGCATATCGTACCGCTGTTGTTGAAAGTGATAGAGGACCAATGAAATTTTCTATATCAGATCCATTGTAGTTAATTTAGTCAGCAATATATTATCCCCTAAATAATAGGGAAGGTTTTGGGACTTGCTTGATGTTTAGTTTGAAAAGTAAGTTGGTTTTATAGTTTGATCTGAATCTCCGAAGAGGTCCTTATGGTTCGTAAATGTTTGAAAATTAAACTACATACAGTACTAAATACCATAGAAGAATCTCTGTTTCTCCTAGGACGGAGCATTGCATAAATTGGATGGCACAGATTTGGCATTCATCAAAAAATTTGTTGGAGAGTTTCAAAATGAATACTGGTCCTCCAAAAACCAGCGGTGGGGGGAAACTGTAGCAGAATAGAACTGAATTACACATGCGATACATGACCATGTTATGACCAACCTGTTCATAACATGTAGGAGCAATTTCAGCCCTCAAAATTGCTAGTATTGGTGTGGCATTGACTCCACAAGATGTCGATATATCGGGTGAGTCATGTAGTGCTAAGTAATTACCAACTCTTCCTCAAATTCAAGCACATTGCAAGAAGATAGCGTGGCAGCACTAATTCTATTTCATTTATTTTCAACAGATGCTGTATTGGATTAATGTCAGGTGGATTTGAAGGCAAAGACATGACTTCAAGACTGGATTTACTCCTAGACGATTCTACTCTGAAGACGTGGTGGTAAACATAACCCCTCGCCGGGAAAATTGTTGACATGAATGGGTGAGCCTGGTCTGCTGGGATTATTGTACATGCTGGATTATACTTTTGTGCCCAAGTTTGTGAGTATATTCATCTCCCAAATGAATGAAACTGATAAATTGCCCAAAACCAGGTCTGTACCAACTGGCCAACTCGCTATATCAAACAAGCAAATATATTGGTAAGGTGGGCAGAAAAATCTAATTTTGCACTATAATCGAATATCGAATCATCAAAAAGTACAGCCAAAAGTGATAGCGGCTTCTTTAGTGCTTTATCGTAGAAAATTTATTTTGCAGAATGACTTTTGATATCAGTTAGTCCCGTCTTCTTCAGACAGTAGATAAAGGTGAAAATTGAATCAGCCTTCAAGGTGAGATAAATATTGCCTGACAATTAGCGGAAGAGAATGATGAGAACTTAAGACGTTAATAGGACGTTTGTGCAGCGTATTGCTATTGCAATAACTGTTGTCATTTGTCCTTTGGCTACTACTCTATTCACTTATTCCAGTACTTTATCGGCTGTCCTCTGCTTCTCTGGTGTCGTGCTCTAGCTCCCATATTTGGTTGACCTCTCTTCTGTCGCTTATTCGGTAGATGACTCAACTATTTCAATGGGCTCCTTTCTATAACTTTTTGAATCAACCCCACTTGAGTGCTTCTCTCCTTTCGTTGTCCAATCTAGTTATTTCTTCAACTGCTTTTAGGTACTTCATGCCCATGGCTTCAATTCTACTAGAGTGTTGAAGTAGACGATTCACCATGGATGTTAGACGACAATAATTTCTCTAATCTGTCATGGGTGAAACTCATTCAAACTCTTGGGGATTTACGTCCATGAAAAGTATATGGCATAGTGATATCACTATGAGGTACACATCCAGAGCAGTATTTTTGGGTTAGGTCTCCAATTACTTCCTGTAAAGACTCCACAAAACCAGTAGGGGCTTTCCTGCCTTGTTAGTTCATGCTTGAAGCATGACCTTGAAGTACCCACTCAGAAAAAATACCCAATAGAAACAAGAATCGAGAACCTGATGATGATAAGTGTTCTAGGAACAGCACTACTTTAGTAAAAAAAAGGTTTGTCAAGAGAATCATGCAGGAAAAGGTAATACTTCTGATCAAAATCTCTATTGAGCATAGTTTTCCTAAGTTCTTAAGTAATTAGACTTATGCAGACCTTCCACTTTATTCATAACTTGTTCAGGTAGTAAATGTTGAGCCAATTGTTGTCTGACGTTCGTAAAAACTGGTCGACAAAGCTTTTTCTCGAAGCCCATCCAACCCCTACTTTGTACCAGGATATTGTAAGGCTTGCTTCTGAATATAGTACTTGTCGTTGCTTTTAGAGCAGCATACCAAAATCTATTGTGATCAGATTGGATGTGCTGAAGCTTTGAACCTTTGGGAAGTTGTAGACTGTTAAGATTGGTTGATGAAATTTATGAGTAGGCGTCCAAATGGCGAATAATTATAAACACTAAACGCCAAAATTGTCACCTGCATGATTCTGCAAGAAACGAGACCCACCCCATTTAAATTCTATTGAGCTCCACATGGCAATCAATGTGTTGATCATTGAACGAAGTTCTAGACTCCTCCGTTGTGCTGGAAAGAGATCTTTAAGAGCAAGAATTAAACTGATAATCTACAATATGTTTCTCCGAGCTATGCCAACATATAACATCCTAAGTTGATCCAGGGACGGTAAAGCACAGGTAAAGAGCCCGCAATATTGGATGAATTGGATGCTGTACTTTATAATTGTGCTAGTGGTATGGACGCTTTCTATAGTCTCTCAGGCGGAAAACTTGCTGGTCCAGCATTTGAGGCAGAATGCTCGCACCATACTTCTGCACATAAGAAGATTGAAATTTGCGGCATTTATTATTAGATGGCGTTTCAGTGACAAAAAATTTTAGCGAATCCAGTAGTTGCAAAGAAGGGTCATCTTTTAAACACCAGAGAGGTCCGACTTAAGCTTGTAACTGTTGTGAGCAACTTTATTGAAGTTGAAACTTATTGTATTCGAGAAACCGAATATTAATAAACAGCAAAAACAGTAAATGTCCCGAGAAGATGGCGACGCTTTTTCCGAGCTCGTCGTCTTCTCGGACAGCCAAGCAACACTTAAAGCTATTCAGCAAGTATTGACTCCAAACTGGTTTGGGACTACGTTAATGCCCTAAACGAGATGGATTCCCAAAGGAAACTAACTTTGGTCTGGGTTCCCAGCCACGAGGGCGTGAAGGGAAATGAGACGGCAGACGATCTGGCCAGACCAGGATCGTCGAGGCAATTCGTCGGGCCTGGCCCATCCTTCGGCACCACCAAATCACAAATCAGGAAATCCATCAACGAATGGGTACACAATAGGTCCAGGGATTGGTGGCACAGATCACCTGGGCAAAGATAGGCAAAGGAGCTCCTAAAAGAACAGAAGCATGAATTCACCAGAGACCTACTAGATAAAGACAGGAAAACTGTCAAATCGTTAGTAGGTCTGTTGACAGGTCACTGTAGACTAAATAGGCATACGTACAACATAGGCTTAGCGGAAGATGCCATGTGCAAATTCTGCAAGGAGGACGAAGAAACCCCAGTCCATATACCGTGGCATTGCGAAGGCCTGGCAAGAACAAGGTTTCTTATTTTGGGCACAGAATATCCCACAGCACAGAGCTACATACAGGAGCCCCTCTCCAGGACGTTAAGCTTCATAGAGAGGGCAAAGTTAGAGGGCGCCTTCTAGGTTTAGTGGGGATCACAATAGACCGGGAAGGTCGCGGTGAAAGAGGCCCGTAGGCCACCCCTAATCTAATCTAATATGTCCAAAGTTGCAACCGACAATTTTACTTTTTTATCTTATTTTTTGTACTTCTCTTGTATGTATGTACATGTATATGTAGTCAAACCATCTAATTTACTATCTGTAGCATACTTCATACTCCATACAAACAAACTTCATTAGGATTACTCATATGCTTACCTAATTCCGTACGTAAACGTAATTGGGCGCGCATTCCCATATGGAATCCGATTTCCAATTCTGATTGTGGTTATAATTTATGAGATATATATATGCTAATGGGTGTCCAAGATGAATAAGCCCGTGCAGAACTAACACATCAAGCTGAAGAGGAGCAAAGCGGATTACTCAACGAACTTGTTGATTCCATATGCAATTTCATCGCCTGCACTAAATAATTCCTTAAGCATTATTGATCGTAGTTTGGACACAAATTAATGAAAATTTAATATTTTCTCCAAAACTTGTAAATAAATAACGAATTCGTGCTGTGCGGTGGTGATAAAAGCTATCTTCGCGGAATTTGTTTCCTAATTCAGAAGAACACATCAACGTTGATAATCTTGTGTTTATTATAGTAGTAGTTTTGTAATGTCAGCACTGAAAAATTTATTGTAGCAAAAGTCATGCATGCATGTCCGATCTGCTCCATACGCTTTTCGCGTCCAAATTTTTTTTTCTTTTTCAGGGAAGTATTACTAAATTGACAGGCGCAATCGGTTATTTACTCCGAATTATTTACAGTCGATTGTGTGTAAAACGTTATTGATGTTCCCCGATTGGAAGTTATACGACGTTATTTAAACGGTGTCAGGATAGATTTGGCGCACATGAAACCGGATATCGTTTAGGGGGAGAACGTTAGCTGGAATGATAGTGTGAGTACTTTCGAAATATCTCGTCGAGTGCTATAATAATCATTAGTTGCAGGCAAAGATAAATTGCGTTAGAGCATAGTGCTGCGAAAGTCCATCTTGTGGTTTTAACTCTAACAGGACCAACTTTTGGTAGGAAGCATAGCCAATATAAGCATTAGACTTTTCCTGTGCGTATCATTTTGAACAAATTATGGTTGTAACAAAAATCATTTCCATTCTGAAGCCAGGGAAGCCTGCTAATCAGGCTAGCAGCTACCGGCCAAGCGCATTATTGTTTTAAACTTCTGAAACGCTTTATCCCGAACCGAATTGCTGAGAAGTTCTCAGAAGACATACCTATTGAACAGACTGGATTCAGACATGGATTTAACTCTGTAGACCAGGTTGTAACGTTATCGTTACGTTTGCACAACGCTGTATGATGTCGCTTTTGAACAGCGCTGTCTTTTTTAACAACGCTGGATATTTTTGCGATAATTTTTGATTTTGCGCTGTCGAGTATGCGAGCTTACCTTATAGGTGAAGGCGAATTGTTGAACTCTCTCTCTCTCTCTCGATCCCGATTCAAGCACACGAGTCACTGGAGTTGGTTTCTGGTAGTTAATTTGGTTAGTATCTTATCTTATCTTATCTTATCTTGAATAATATTTATCGCTTTCTCATCTGTTGAATTTGTCTAAATAAGTAATTTATCTAATTTGTCTATTTCAAATTTAGGCAATTTAGTATCGTAGTACGGAAAAGTTTCTGTTTCCTTTTTGTGTGTTTTAGGTTATTTACCACGTGGAGAGGCTAACCCATCAAATGCTCGTTTTATCTAATCAGTATTCAGTGACTGGGTGCTGCATTTTCCTAGGGGAGAGACAGAGCTGAAAACCCTGCGTTTCAAAGGTTTTCCTTTTCTTTTAAGGTCAGGTTGGTTGTTTTTTTTTTCCATTATCTTCCTTATTTGCCGGTTAATTTATCAAATTTCTCATTATAACTTGTAATAATTTCCTATTTTACCGATATAATATATTTTACACCAGCTGGTCTGTATTAGTTTTTACTTAAGCACGTCAGTTTTTTTATGTATATACTTGCACTGTAGTCGATCATGTCTTGTTAAATATTTTATAATTAATATGTACCTTTGCTTTACTTTGTTCATTGTAAAATTGTAGTCAATTTTCATTATTTTTAATATTGTATAATACAATTCATTATTTAATTGTACTAAATATTGTTATAGTTTAATTTGTGTTTCCTTTATTTATTACCAATCTGCACACCTAGCCCGGAAGTTAATTTTTGTGTTGGGGAGTATGCACCCCATCGAAATTTGCATATTGGCGTCCTGTTAAAACCTCCAAACCTACTGAGGTTAGTTTTTTATTTCTTTTTGCTTTTTTAAATCTGTTAACTTGGTTATAAGGTCCTCGGTCTTGCAACCTACATATGTACATTGAGGCTGGCGCCCAAAACCGGCAGAAAACGTCAACAGTCTTCATTGATCTAATAGCGGTCTAGGATAGTCTTCTTAAAATTGCTTCCTTGCAACCAACTGCGATTGCCCGTGTATAATATGTTCTGCAATAAGTTTTCCAAGTTATTATGGGGCAAGTAAAAAGTCGCATAAAAATCTTTAATAATAGGCTACCCCTTGGGTTCTGTTCATGCACCGATACTCTTCAGTCTCTACATTGCGGACTACTAGCGTAAAATTCGTGTTCGCAGATGACTTGGCACTTGTCGCAAGCCGCAATACCATAGCCGATACGGAAGAATCCTGAGACTGACATCAAATCCTAACGAAACAGAGTGCAAATGCTTTCACCGCAACAACAAAGACGCCGCACACCAACTGAACATACAGTTCAATGAGAACACAACTCAACCCCAAAATACCTAGGTGTCACCCTTGATAAAAGCAGCTAAAGTCCTCCCGAGAAACAATGTCTATCTATGCTGTTACCTGGGAATCCAGAGCCTTAACTTTGCGAAATTTGGCGCTTGGACTTGTCTACAGCTCAGCTGAGTATGGGGCCTATCTGGCTGAATACTAGTCATACTAGCACATTAGACTCTCAACTAAACTCTACAACGAAAACAAATTACTCATAATCAACAATCACGCACAAAGGGCACCTCGACCCACTGGCTCTCTACCCTCAGTCATATCCCACCGCCTTAAATGAAAATACCAGGAGCCTCGGTGTGGGGGGAAGGGAGACGAAAAATGGGATGGATTGAAAATTTGACCATAAATAGCTTGGAACATGATTGGCATCTTTATTTTCCAGATTGGGATGCTGTTGGAACCACAGATTAAACAGGTTTCCGTTAAATGCATTTTGCTTGACATCAATAACTGAAGTGGCCTTAGAAGTCCTTTTAAGCTTGCAACCTTCTCTTTCAATAAGGGGTAACGATAGGCCAGGTCCCAATTCTTGTAAAAACAAGAGACGAGGGCTACTCTTATTTTGGTTCCATTGCGAAAAATTGGGGATTTATGATTAATTTTTGTCGTTTTTATTGTTGCTTAGAGTATCATCAGAGTGATGGGTTGATAAGAGCAAAAGTATCTTTATAGGCTTCTGATGCATCGTGTAGGAAACAAGAGTAACTGGTGGGTTTCCAGACTTTGGATCTGAAAACGCAATTATATTTGCATAAGGATGCCTTCCTTTTGTTTTCTTAAATACATATATCTGGCATTTGTTTGTGCTTTTGTTGAAGAGTGCCAACTAAAGTCAGGGCAAAGGCGTTAAAAACTATTATGCAGGCTCTACAGAAGTACATACAATATCTGTTCGTGGTTATATTGAGTCCAGAATTTTTACTTGGAGGCACCAGCCGTTTCACTATCTCCTTTGGACCTAGAGAAGCTAGTGTACTGTCTTGTGTTTTCAGTTGTCGGGACCTATTTCGAGTCATAACGGCAATGTAGGATGGTATGCCAAATTTTTTAGACCACAAATCGTAAGAATTCAAGTTGGTGTCATCGTTAGCCCCCATCAAAATTCAAATCCCAATCAATGCCAAAATTTCGGTCCCATCTGTTGTTGGTATAATATTTTGTCGATTGGCTTCTTCATTCAAGTTCTAATATTTCCAGAGTAAAACAAAATTGCAGGACTTCATTATATCACCAACATTCTCTTCATTTCAAAGGCCTGGTCGCTCTGGGTCTTGCTTGCCAAGTAGCTCGTGGTGGGTTGGGTAAATAGATTCTTCCAAACATGTGGCGTATCACAGTATTCATCTGCCACATCGGAATTCCAAACCTCATCAAGTGGGCCTTCAGTAATCTCCTCTTCGTTGAAAACTTTAATATTATTTGCAGGTTCACCCACAACTGAGTACAATTTAATAAAATATGTTGGCCCCTTTTTTAACCCATCCTTGGTCCTACTAGGGCTAAAAAGAAATTCTGTGAAAATTAAAAAGCGTAGGATTTTCATCAGGATATTATTTTGACGTGTGTTAGCTATGATTGACAATAATGGCGTATATTTCAAAATCCTGAACAGTTAGCAGAGTACCAACCTGTAAATTGAAACCTTATCAAGCAGTGTACGAACATATTTCAAACGATACAACAAAGCTCCAGTATAGCCATACATCGTATACGTGTGTGTACATACATACATACGTTCCAGCTCTAATTACTTTTTCCAGCATTGACGAGCTTTTTACAGAACGGCTAACGATTATTCGTTCAATAGAAACGGCTATTAGTTCCACTTCAATATGCGCGCTTGTTACGCAAGATAACTGCATCATTCCAAACAAATAACCAAAACAAATCCATTTGTGAATCTTCGCGCACGTATTGCCTCGTCATAAAATGATATATTCGTGTTATTTGTTGGAGGACGACGTACAGCGTACGTGGGTCGGCATATTTAGAAGCCACGTATGTATGTACATACGTGTACTAACCAGAAAATCTCCGTTCACTAGCAATATTTTCGGGCTTGCGCATATAATAGAGAGAGAGAGAGAGTCGAGCCGTGGAAGCCTTCAATAAATTACTCTAAAATATTAAATTATTATTATGACTTGAAATGCTTGAGTACCGATATGTACTGGGACACTAATTTTGTACATCACTGTACCTCTCATCCTCATCCCATGCTTCTCTACCGCCCTGTATTATACCCGTAATTTCGAAACCTCTAAATTGTATTGGTTGCGCGATTGCTCCAAAGCAGGATTTCATTCGAGGCCCTCTTGTGAATATTAAATGCAACTATTAAACGGCTATTACATCGTTCACCGATGTTGTCAGTAATTTTTGTCGTGTTGTGGTACCTCCTCCCTGTACGTTGGCTTCGATAGTTTCGAAGACTTCGTTTTGCACGAACATTACTGGCGCAATAGCATCTGTTTCGGTGACAATAAATTCAGCTCACGTCAAACTAGTATTCGCCGGTGAAAATCTTAAACGTGCTTGCGTTAATGGTTGTTGGATTTGTGTAGATAAATATTTTGGAAATGTTGGACCAGCAGCCATCACATTTTTGTCTTGTTATGGTGGTTACTTTGGTAATCTCCTTGGTTCATTCAATGGGTGCTATCAATCTTTTCTTCTTTAATCAATCAGACTGTAACTGTGGCCTATTTCTAAAGAAACAGGAAACTCAAATCATTTCAAAATGTATAAATTCCTTATCGTTTGGTCATTGTTTCCAACTTTTAATGCAAAACCTTTGATCAATTTAGAAAATGGCATATTTCATCTTAAGCTTGAACCAACTTGGAACCATGAAAATTAAACAAACACCAAAGTACAAAACCAATTTTCTACAATAACAGATTGCATATACTGTCAACGTAAAATGACGAATTCCTCCATTGTTAGCTTTCTATCTTCATTTCTACCACAATTTTTTGGAGATGGGCTTCTCATGTGTTTTTTTTCCTGACATCTTGTAAGAAGTAATATCTTCCGGATTTTGCCGTGTCGTCGTTGCTAAACTTGCCCATACTGCCAGCTTCTTCAGAGCTCACTAAAGACTTTAGGGTACTGACAGTAGTCAAAGAATTTCTGAAGGAGCTCGCAGTGTTATAAGCAAAACGTCAAGATTTACAACGATGCGCTAAATCGAAGTGGTCATTCTGTTTGCCAATGGTGAACGGCGTCTTATTTCTTCAAGGTCGGACTTTTCAGGTCCTTAAACCTATTAATAATAATAATTATAAATTTTGCGAATTTTTCTACCACGGGTTCCAACAGTCAAGGGTGTTTTCTAGAGACACCGCAGATGGACGACTAAGTCGAGGCCAGTGTTGGTTGGTCATTTCGAGGATGTGCCGACTATAAAGGCAAGGCGAGGGGCGATCAGAATCCTGCTCTCGCCCAAGTGCTGGATGAGCGGGTTCTCCGACCTTGTTGCCTTCTCGAGAATTTCTCTGGCCAACGCCAGTGTGTAATTGCTGAGGACATAGAGGTCCAGGTCCAAACGGATTTGTGCATTACTATAAAACTAGGATGCTGAGACTACTGTGCGCAGCACCTGACTCTGCGGGACATTCAGCCTTTCCATCTATATCTTTACGGCGCTGGACCAGGTCAAGACACCGTAGGTGAGAATTGATCGGAGAAGCGTTCTATAGATTAGGAATTTGATACTCAGGCTCAGTGAACTTTTCCAGCCCAAAAGAGGAGCAGGACGCCCCACGTCCGAAGAATCCTAACGGAAATTGTCCAGAAATGAGTTCTGACGGTCAGCCTCACGTCAATCGTCAGTCCCACTTATTGAACCTGAGGCTCTCGTGGCGTTCTCATTCCTTCTATTTGTTTGCCAAAACTGATATTGGATTCGTTACCAGCGACTCCAAGAACCCACCAGTAGAAAATTTCAAAGCCGTTAGAAACCTTTTGAGGTTTTGGCCAGCCTTCTAGAATTCTGACCCACTGTGCGAGGACACAGCAAAACTTCATTGCTGGAGCGTCTTCCGTGTTTTACCACGATGGGCTACACTTAACTGTCCCTTTTCAGAAGCAACTTCACTGCTGACTTAGCTGATCTTTTGTCGGCCAACCATTTTTTATAATGTTAATTTTTACGTTACGTTCTTGATGTGCTCTATTGATGACAATATTGGTTGATTTTGGAATGAAAAATTTGGTGATACCATCAAAGCTTGGTTTTGTGATGATTGACAATGTACCAAAATCAGTAGCACGTTCGGAGATTCTTTTAGCCCTCTTTCTGTAACAATTTTGTGCCTTTCGTAGAAGAATAAATGTCTAAAACTGTATTGCAGTTTAGGTTTACTACTTGTTCAAACGGCTAGGTACTAAAGAATTGCCAGATTATGGGCATCCAATCAGACTTATAACGTCGCCTTTGATGGCACATTTTCTACCCAAAGAGGATCTTCTAGTACTACCTTAAGTGTCAGCTGCTAGATTTAAGGGTTTTGCAGCAGGTCCAAAAAGTACTCTGTAAGATCAAGAAGCATATATAATTAATATGATTTGTTTGTATTGCTGGTAGCCTCTGCCAAATGATCCAAATTTTTCAAGACTCATTTTTCTCGATGCATCGTCATCGTTGTTTCCTTACGTGTCTGTGCTGTAGTGTAACTTCTCATTCTTATCTTATTTTTCCTTTGAAGTGGATTGTGAGGACCAACCAGTCCCTGAATATAAAATATGCTTCGCCCTAACTTCCTAGATGCCACTGTGATTTTAGCCAACCTTCTAAAAGATCCTTCATGAGGAGTCATGATATTTTTCCATAAAGGTTTCTAATCTCGTATCTTTCAACAACATCTTTAGAATCTGCAGAAGCTGATAGCATGATCTAAAATTACACTACAGTCTTAACTATTTGTCAAAACCTTTAGTGTACTTCTTGCAGTTTCACCTCCCAATCTTTGACACAGTTGGGTCGTTTAAAGGTTATTAAAGAAATATTACCAAATTTTCGGTTGAATGTTAAAAATGTGTTTATCCGCGAATTAGGAGAACTTCCCTCATTATTCTGAAGGTGTAAGATGGTGTACGTCCCAGTATAGGAAGAATACACTTTATGGAGCCATAGGTTACAAAGAAAAACACGCAAAGCGATAGGAATGCTGACATGCTGACTGCTAAAATGCCAAATATGTCCTCTTCATGAAGACCAACAACAATTGGACTTTCCTCCGTCATCGACTTCAAAACTTGTGCTAAAGAATTTGGATCTACATTCGTACAATCTTGTATTGACCAATGGAAGCTTCCTAATGGAAGATAAACCAGTTTTTAGCCAAAATAAGCATAATCACACTGGTAACAGCCATAGACCCATGTTACTCAAATTCTAAAGATTTATAATATATTTTCTGGTGATATCTTTCAACAAAATCTTTAGAATCTGTAGGAGCTGGAAGCATGATCTAAGACTATACCACAGCCTTAACTATGTGCCAAAACGTTTAGTACTCTTTGCAGATTCATCACCCAATTTTTGACACATTTGGGTCGTTTAAAGGTTATTAAAGAAATATTACCAAATTTTAGGTTGAATGTTGAAAATTTGTTTATCAGAGAGTTAGGACAACTTCCCCCATTATTCTGGAGGTGTAAGGTGGTATACGCCCCAGTGTAGGGAAAATAAGGTGTATTCTCCCGGAAGCATACGTCACAAAAAAAACACGCAAAGCGATGGCAATGCTGACAGCAGCAGCAGCAACTACTGCCAAAATGCCAAATTTGTCCTCTTCATGACGACCAATAATAATTAGACCTTTCTCAGCCATCAACTTCAAAACTTGTGCCAAGGAATTTGTATCTATATTCGTACAATCTTGTATTGACCAATGCAAGCTTCCTAATTGGGTTCACATGGAAGATGAACCAGCATTTAGCCAAAATAGGCATAATCACATTGGTAACAGCCATAGAGCCATGTTGCTCAAATTCATGCCAAACGTCAATATTGAAGGAGTGTGGTTCCACTAAGATGGTGCTAAATGCCACACACAAACAAGTTTAGCGATTTTATCACTTCACCGCCAAAAATTCTGAATTTGTTGCTGCAATTGTGTGATTTGGCGCCATCTACATCATAGCATAAGGCTATCCCAACAATTGAGATAGTTTGGGTCATCCTGAATTATATATTTGCATTTTTAATTTATTCTTCCTTCCTACAGACTACTGCATCAGAATATTTAATCGGTTCCTGTTAAATTTATCTGCAAATACATGCTGACGTAATTGCTTAGCGTAGCCCCAGCACACTTCAAATTCCATGTCGGCGTTACCGCAAAAACAGAGACGGTCTTGAACGGAATTTCATTCTTCTTTCCACAGACATCTTCCCACAGACATCTTCCCACATCTACGCTTGGCAGGAGAAAGTCTCGGATGACAGCAGTACGACGAACGCAATGCTGGCGGCGACCTCACGATATTCGCATACACACCACCCTAAGGCATCTCATCTTCTGCTCCTACGGCGGAAACGTAATTAAGCAAAACCGCGCACACAAACACCAGTCGTATAGTGGCAAACACACACGCGCCTAGTTTCCTCTCGCCGTTTCGTTTCTCTTATATTTTATGAAAACTCATAATGAGGAAACGCCATGCGAGAACGTAATTTTCAATGTTGAAGCGCACCTAATTAATATTTCATTCTGTCTTTTCACGCCCCGGTCAGAAGATAATACCGAAGGCGGTTGTATATGTGCGTCGGGAACCGCACACACGTGCACGACTGATGGGATGGTTCGGGCTTTGAGGACGACGAGTTCTCGTCTCCGGATTATATAGTAGGCCGGGGATCGTAAATCGTTTCGAAAGTATTACACGCACGGTTGTTACAGAGGCCGGAAGGGTTTATTTGCTTTTTCCCCGTGTAAAATTAAGCACGGACCTGAGCGAATGGGAGTCGATAGTTTCAGATTCGTCGAGATGATTAGGTTCTTATACAACAGGGCACAAACACATATTTGATGTGTGGAATACGTACTAAATTCGGTAATTAATACAAATTGTTCCGATTTTTGTTGGTAACGCAAATTAATCAATGACGTCGACCGCGTACGGTGGCATACAAAAGGTCGAACTGAAGCTTATCGTCGAATAGATCGGAGTAGGTTATGCCTGGGGGAGAAATTAATTGCAGTACGTTGCGGTTAATATAATCGATAATTCCGGCGTAAGTGATTGAAATAAATTAACGCCAATTTAGGAAATATTATTAAAGGGTTTAAATTGAATGAAATTTTGTGTAATGTCGTTAGTATGATCATTTAACCCTTAAGAACAGACAAGTACAAACCGATATCTTTCATGATTCTACGAAGTGCACGAAATCGATGTCCGTTTGGCGGAGCTCCGTTTCCAACGCCAACGTTTTCAACGCAGCCAGGTCACTTATGCCCAACCCGTTATACTATGGAAGGGACTGAGATGGTTATATCTTGAGCATGAAGGAAAGAAAGTATTCTCAACCCACACAGGCTGTACTACAACTTGCAAAACTTGGTTTCAATATAAATAGAAATATTACATCCGATAATTGGTTTTCTTCGATAGAATTGGTAAATTTTTTTGAAAACTGAGCACCTAACGTTTGTAGGAACACTTAAAAAAGATAAAGCCAAGATTATGTCTACATTTTTGTCGAATAGAAGCAGAAATGTTGTTTCTAGTCCTTACGGGTGTACCAATCATACAACACTATTGTCCTATGTACCAAAGAAAAACAAGGCAGTATTACTAGTATCTGCTATGCACCATAACGAAAGCAAACATTGACACTAATAAGCCAGAAATGACCGCATTTGATAATATGACAAAAGGAGGAGTCAAAAATGTAGCCTCTACTCTTTAAGTCGTAGAATTCTTCGTTGGCCCAGAGCAATTTCTTTCAGGCTGGTAGACATAGCCTCTGCAAATTCATTTATTCTAATATACATATAAAAGGTTACTAAACGTAATTTCTTCAATATAGAATTTAGAGCAGATAAAACCCTGAAGCCTAATTGAGCCGAACGTAGTACAAGCTTTGTCCACGTTGGTTATTAAGCTGTGCCAAGAATGCAAAAAAAGAATCTCTCGTCATCAGCTTTCGTGTGCCTGAGAGTTAAGACTTCAACTTTATACAAAATACAGAACAGTGTCAGCTCCAATCTTGCTATATGACTAAAATGAACATATATATGTATGTATGTATTTCAGGTAGATTTAGATCCACTTCCTTACAACTACATCGTTGCTGATTTTTTCTGTAATAGCATCAGACAAAGTCTTCACTTATTGCAGATTATACTTTCAGACTGGTTCAGAAATGTGTTTTATTGCCTTTTGACCAAAAAATTTGGAGAGGATTTTCGGTTTTCTTAAAGGCCAATTCCACATTTTGTTTGTTTCTCTTGGTATATGGTTGTATGGTCGATCCTGTCGTATCGAAAATTTGCATGCGCATTGTTTGATGCTCTTGGACGTCTTCTTTTAGCTGATCTCTTATATGTTTCCAGAATATTGGTAGCAAGTGCTCTTTTGAAAGTAAGTTAATCCGTTTTTCCTCGTTGACGTCAGTCGAGCTGCCACGCATTTTGTACTGCCATGTCGATATAATGAGTACTGAGTGGAAAGTACCATGTCTTACCTCGTATCGAGATCCTGTAAAGCCCAATATTCTGATCTGAACGATCAACCCCTCCCATATTTGCATTGTAACTTTCGATTATGTTTGGTCGGTCGCTCAATATATTCTTCTTCTCTTTCTGAAAATACCGCTTTACTTAATGAATCGGCTCCGATGAACAAGCATTGCTACATACATATAGATACTACGTTATCATTCCACTTGCATACAAATATTTTAGCAGTATTTGTTACGCTATAAGAACTTTCAAATTTGCCCCTCTTATCTTTTTTTGAAATCTTCGACGAATGTATAGGACACGAACCAAGTCTGTTCTCTCTCACAGTACCTGTAGCTTTTATACCTCTCTGAGAAAGTGCATCCAACAATGGAAGGGTCGTCAAAAAATTATCAAAGTAGAAATGAAAAAGCATGCGTTGTTTCGATTCTGGCATAGAATCTGCAAAGCGCAATACTACACCAGGTTCAAACCCCAAGTCTTTCTCAGATTCGACATATTTCTGAGAGAATGATCTCTGATATGATTCACAGTATGTCACATATCCTAGTTCTGTGTCGATTCCACCCAAAATTTACATCTCCAACGCATAAGTTATCTAGTTTTTCTCATGCTCTTATCATTGACACATAGGTGAAAATATATTGGTTTCCTAAACTACTAACGTCCTTCTAAAAGGATGGTATCAAAACTACCCTGTAAACTACAACCAAAAGGATGCATTATTTATTGGTACCTACACCATAATCTCACAAGTATTTGTAATGAAACTAATCATATTTATAATCCACAAATTTTTATATCAATCCATGGTTCAGTCCCAAAAACAACACCTCACCAAACAAAAAGACTAACAACTGTCAGGAAGAAATCCCAACAAGCAAACTAATCACTCCATCTCGACAACGAAAGTTTTAATACAATTTGCAAAAATCTGTAAACGGTCCTTTTAAAAGGATGCTAGTAACATTTGTATTAAAGCGACCATATTTTGGAGAAAATAATACCACTTCCTAAACCATTCAAGTCATCTTTCTCTAACCTGAACTTGAAAATCCTAATTTTGAGTGTTAGAATGGTATGACGAGATGATGTGTCATCCTCCTCAATACCACCCGTGTTACATAATGTTACAAATATTTGTGTTCGATACATTAACTCTAACTTATTGACTAAGCACGATCAGAAAAGAATTTTTTACAAAGATTACCTAGTATTAGCCAAAGGATTAGATATGCAGTTACGTTTGGTATTGGGTGGTTTCCTATCAGTTGCCAGCAATAGTCTGACATACTTTTATTCAATAAAAAGGTGTTTTCTATCATCCATTTTCTTTTCATCTCTTCGAAAAAACGAACAGTTGAGGCATTTTCCACGCTTTATTTTGAAAAATCTACTACCCAATGCTTGCCTCAAAAGGTTAATTCCGGGAGAATAGACATTACAGCAGTGTAATTTTTTGTTGAATACATCCTAGTTTGGCTCTCGAATAACACCCGGCTTTGTAATAAAATACTCTGTTCGCTAAATAAATCTGTGCCAGTGAATTAGTACCTCATTGTTCACATAGATATTAATTGATGGCTATGTTTGATCGGATCAGCATTTATAGCATAATTACGCAGGTTCATCACTAATTAATAAGTCTAGCAAACGAAAATAGAAGTACCCTCCGGCAGGATTATTGACATTTATGCTGGTGTTCATTAGACCGTGTATATAATTTCATAAAATTAGCTTAAATTAATATTACTCCGAGAACGGTTATATCAAATATGTGTATATTGGCAGCAATGATGGATATTTAGTAAATTTGCCGTTTTAGGTTATGATATCCACATTGAAACGAACACTTTATTTGATTTAAACAAGAATATTTTACAGCGGAAAACTTTGCAAAGGTCATACTAT
>SMLS01073465.1:0-14119 GCA_004785975.1 Popillia japonica | reverse complement strand
TTTAATTACTCTTGAGATTCTTTTTGCCAGCTCTTACAAGCGTCAGTCACACATTTGATAAAGCTTTGGTCAATAGCCACACCTACGGTCAGCTGCTCTTACGGCTCCGGCAATAAAAGTGTTAATTGAGGTGTTACTATTGACCTGAAGAAAGGATTTCCACATTGCTTTTGTTCCTCTGGATATTTCCTTTAACAACTAGATCAATTGGTATTCTGTTTATGAAAGCCTTAACCAAACAAATTGCAAAGCAGATGCTCAGCGATTTCAGTATGAATCTGCCTTATCAATTTTTTTGATATGGGATTTTGGAGGAGAGTGACCAGTGAGAACCCCAGCAAATGTTCACAGCCTGGATTTAGTGAAGTCAAACAATTTTTTATTCCTTATGTAGGGTACCAAATATCTCTGAAACGTAATTTTTTTACATTTATGTTTGGATTTTTGTCGTGCTAAGTTTGGAAAGATGAGTAAGAATTAAGGGTGTGGGTGGGTGGTAGCCTCTCAGAATTAGAGATTGCTACTGTCTTCTTATCAGAGGAAAGGACAAGTCTATTTGTGCAGCACTGCTAATTAATCAGCAGACTTAGGTACAGTTTTGCGTAATTCTAAAACTTCTAAAACTAATTTTTATGAGAATTCTTTAAAAGAACTGAAATTGTTAGCTAGTTTTAGTTATTACGTCATCAATAGAAGAACTGGAAACATAAATCTTAGGTGATACAAAGTAAACAAAAAATATTAGCTCTGGAATATAAATCAACCACATGAAGACGGCAGAAACCCGCTTACTTGAAAACCGTCGGGTAGCTTTAGATCTCCACTCTCCTATTAAAGCTCTACATCCATCTGGATAATATTACATACCTCCCGTCTTCGAGAACTGATTAAAAATTCACTTCGCCGTCATTCCTGGATTTCAATATTCCCAAAGAACAGTGAATTTGTACCGGGAGCTCAATTTAATAGCACATATTGACTTTTATTTGACAAACTTTGAACGGGGACGAAGAAATACTGCAGAATGTAATAGTGATATCGGAAAAAATCTATAATTCGTTTTGGGGTGCTGGATTATTTTATGGAGGACGGAGCAAGGAATGAGGCAAGAAAAAAATCTGCGGAACACTACTTTTATTTCTTCTCATTATTCTATCTCCCCCGATATAACTTTTTTAATTAAAGTATATCATCTGCTGGAGCGCTAATTAATTGCTTTAACCAATTAAGCGCTTCTTTGCACAGTACTTATTATTGCAGAAAGGATAATTCCAGTCGGTTTCAATGTACTCTCTGTTAAGTAAGCAGAAGTAGCTTAATAATGGCAAGATGCAAGACGGTGGAGGTCATGTCGATTTCGGCTTTGGCCGAAGGAATTTATTCTTCGTCAGTTAATTAGGAAGATGACTCGAACTTTCTTAGTGCAATTGTTTTGTGGTTTATTTTTAAATGAAATATAATATAAATACAATGACATCAATTTTTCACAAGATTAACTGTGAGTAACCGTCAAAAATATCAACTTCCCCGTTTTCGCTCTTACCACTAGTTCCATGTCTCCCTGCTCCAATCTAACATAATTTCAACTGTAATATATTGTGACCTGAACCTTTACTCTTAAATATTGCAGTAAAAAACGATTTGAAGCACACTTACACGGAATGTGAATTATAGGGAAGATAACTCAATGCAACGGCCCATTGTGCGGTAAGTTTCTCGCGGCGGCCCAGCCTGAATAAAAAATTAAGATGGCATTGCGTTCGGGAAATATTTTTTATGTTGTCAAATACGCGTAAAAAAGTTGTAAATGTCCTATATTCGAGGGAGCAGAGATAGTCCAGGTTATAGTCTGTGACTCATAACTCAGCGTATAAAACTGCTTTACGGTCGTCGAAAGTCGTGCAGTATTCTCTCACGATAATAGGGAAAACATATATAAGTATATATTTGGGTTGCGATTTACGTCTATTCAAAGCACATCCAGTTTCCGCATCGCTTTTTCTCTCCGAAATGAAAGAAAATTCACTGACTGGAAATTAATTTTTTCTTTTAAAGGAGATCTTTCAGTTTTTTTCTTCCTCTACACTGATATGTTATTTCTTTATAAAAAAAGCTTCATTTAGAAATGTCATGCGTGAAAAAGTCTATTATCGGGTTAAGAATTTCCATAGAATTATTAAAAATATAGGCAGTATATTAGACAGAGTAGGAAGTTACCAGTCCGCATACAATTGTTTCTAAATTGTGGAGCCAGTACTGGAAAATAAATTTTATTGTTTCAAAAATTTTGTGCAAATGGGCTATACTGAAGGCACGTCAACATATATATGATAAATTCTTCTTGTAATTTAAGTAGGTAATAAGAAAATTACTTTAACATCACCACAGACTTGACAAAGATCATTTGAATATTGTTGAATATTGATTCAGTATAGTACCGTCATACTGTCATAGGTTTATTTTGTGTTTCTAGAGTGAGTTAATGGAATTAATAGACTTGAGTTACCAGAAAAAAAAATGTTTACATGACTGCAGTAACAACCTTCTTTCGAATTAAGCAAAGGTTTGAGTCTTAATGGTGGAGTCCGTAATGGTTCTTCAATATAGAAATTCTTACACTAGAACATAAAACATGTCATTCTTTTAATTGAGTGTCTAAAATTCTAGATTTTTCTCTACTTAGACCAAAATCTTCTATCAAATCAATTGAGATATGTTTGAGCACTTAGATGTTAAACGAAGCACATACCAGATTATTAGAAAATAACACATTCAAACATTTTATATGTATTAGAACATACTAAACAGATGTAATGTCTGGATACGTGACTTTGTGTTTCGTTCTTTTGGACACCCCTTCTATTTCTATATTTCTGGAAGACATAAGTTGCAATTCGTTACATTTTATTCATGCCGAATTATACCAAACTTTAGAAGAATTTAAATTTTTGTATCACTGTGTTAATTTAACATAACACATGTCACAAGCATATAAATACATAGATACATATTGTTATGTTAAAATTGACTTACTTTTGGCAATGATTACCTACCTTCATGTAAAATTTCATCGTTAATTTTACACAAAAGAGATAGCTATTTAGTAGGTATTCAAGTATTTAATAATAGTTCACTCTTCTTTTGTTAGAAAAAAGAAGAGTCCAATCAGCTGCATATACAGTAAAATATCAAAAACCCCGATTATAAGTAAAAAATTAGTTAGTTATTTTTCAAAATTAATGTAAAATCACATCACGAACACACATAATGCACAATCACATACATTTCGGCGGAAACAGGACAAATTGGAGTTACTAAAATCATCTTTCTAAAGTATCAAGTAGGGGAATCGAGACCTCAGCGGCTGGTAGCCTTGGAAAAGTAGCGTTTTATTGTAGTGAATGATGTATGTGCTTATTGGAGACACGGTATGTATATGAACAAGTAAGTTTTGTAAATTTTTAAATCTATTGGTAATGAGGTTATTGGTATAATTACGTTTTAAAACTAAATAGAGTAAGCACAGGCTGACAAAGACTTGAAACTAGTCGAATCCAATTCACAAATAAAAACCATATTAAGTAAAATTGCTGCTCATGTTTGAAAATTTATAGCATAATATTATATTCTAGAAGCAGGATATGTAGAAAGATCTTTGTGAGGATCCAGAATCTGCGTCAAAGAGTGATGATCAATGATTTGAAAGAAATTATCATCATTTAAAAATTGACAACATTTTTATATTCTAACTCCGAATATATGTATATAGAATATGCCTCATGAGCTGTATTAGAGTATTTAGGCTGAGTGCTACTTAAAGTTTAAGACGCAAATTGTGTTGATAAAATACAGTTTGCAGCTATAAATGCATTTTCGCATTCTGGATTTCATATACTAGTCAAATAAGTTAATTGGACATATAATTTAACTCAAATTATTTATAAACCGGGCAAAGTATACTTTACCAACCCCTACAATTATTCGTATCATTTTTATTTTTGGGACTCTCTATTGCATCATTTACTTTGACTTTTGGCTCCATTCCTTATTAATCTTGTATCTGCATTACGTTATTTCATTGCATAATAAAGAGTTCTTGTCAAAATTAATTCTCTTATTTTCCTGATATTTTTTCCACTTCTAGATCAATTACAACACTCAAATTCGAAAAAAAAAAAATCAGATATAAACATTACATTTACACCAAACAATAACAGACAATTATTAACAAATTTGAAAACTAAAATTAAAAAAGATAAACAAAGTAATGTGCTATATTAATTAGAATGCAAAGAATATGATAAATTTTACGTAGGGCAAACTAGACAGTATTTAAAAAAACGACTCTATAATCATCAATACACTGTAACGCATAACATAACCGCGGAAACTTCTTTGTCTAAACATTCTAAAGAATTACGACATAACTTTGATTTTGAAAATGTTAAGATTTTAAAAAAAGAAAATAGTTATAGAAAGAGATTAGCATATGAAATCATATACATTAAAAACGAAAATAACGCGGTCAATTTTAGAACAGATACAGAAAATTTAAGTATTATTTATAATAATTTAATCAGCTAATCACGCCTGAATTTTATGAAATTAAGCTCTTGACTAGGTTTTTTTGCCATAATTTTCCCTAGTCCTCGAACAGAATTGTTAGAGCTTGACAAAAAAGTACATTGATATAAAGATCGATATTCTTATGATTATAAATTTACATTTCAAAATTATCTTAAATTGTCTACTATATTGTAAACATAATCCTATATATCACTGAATTTCTTTGTCTGTAGATAATTTTGTTGATAGGCATGGCTAATTATTTATTTATTATTTGACACGAATTAAATGTCAATTTTATTCCACTGACGAAGTTGTAACGAAAACCAAATTATATTGTAAAGGTTTTGGAATAAATTTGGTTTTTATTCGAATTAGAGTGTTGAAATTGACCTAGAAGTGGAAAAGTATTAGGAAAATAAGATAAGTAAAAAAAGGTCATAAAAATACAAATAAACAACATAACAATATAAAACCTTCTGCTAATCATTCAACATGAGCTGCATCAGGAATAGTTATTGCAACACCATTGAAGAATATTGCCATTCCTCTAACTTCTTTTAATATTTTCGCCATTGTTTTCCGTCAAATAGCAGGCGCAGACGCAACACCAAACATAAGTTTTGTCTGCAATTACCAAATATTAGTACTAAGAGTTAGTAATTTTCAATCCTCATGGTGCACATATGTTTAAATGTAAATGTGCCTGATGAATATCAATTTCAGAAAATGTTTGGCCAGTAGTTATATCAACTTCCCTACTAACACTTTGCTTTTTTTGTAATATACGCATGTAAATAATGTAGTGATACTGTATTGACGAGATATGACTCACATGTGGGAGAGTGGTCTACAGCAATAAGTTTTACCAATAGACCAAATATCTGATACATATGAGACACGGCTTCTGCCGCCAACAAATATGTTAAAAAAGGAAATAGTTTATTCAAATACGAAATAACTATTCAATTTTAGTACAAAAGCAAATGCAAAGCAAAACAAAAATTTATTCTGATTAATTCGGAATATCACCAATTTTAGGAATGGTGTTGCGCAAGACAAGAATTTGGGTCCAACTAGTTTTTCTTCATCAAATATTGCCCACAAAGAAGTTTGCTTTTTTTATTTTTCCTACAAATACGACATTTGATCGTTTTTCCGATTTTCTCTGGAAGATGTGCCATTTTTGAGTTTGGCACTATATTTTGTCCGTCCCTTTCCTTGTCAGCATCCGCCAGTTAATATGGTCAGTTAATATAATAAGTGATGATATTATTTGGTCCCTGAAGTTTAGTTTTCTGACATAGCCATTACTATTTAATACAAAATAAAAATCACTTTGTAAAGCCATGTCCTCGACACATTTATGAGCCGATGGTCTCTAAGATGAAGCCAGCCAACTCATATATGATCCCATCGGTAGAAAACGTGTTAACTACAGGAACAATAGCAGTAGGTCAAGTGTTAGTGTTAACAGCTACTAGTACCACACGTTTAACTAAGTTATTCAATTGATTTTCTTGTATATCTTGTATGAACTTGGCCTAATTTTGACAAATACAGCCTGAAAGATCTCTTCAAAGCTGCGTTTATCTTGGACTGAATTGGAAACATAAAAAAAATAATTTTCGGATCTATTCTCTACCATGTGTTGGATCTCTAGTATAGTTAATCACGTAAAAAACGAATATAAAAGTAGGAAATTAACAGAGCCTATATGTATTTCACCCTCACCCTTAATATGTAATAATTTCATTAAATAATTTCTGCCACAAAAACACAAAGTAGGTGTTCCTGGCCCGGCAATTTAGATCTATAGATATAAATAAAATATCGCTTGGCTCATAACAAACGTTTGCCTAAATTCAAACCTAAATCAGTATTAAAATCCTGTAAACGACCAAAAGTTCAAATTATGGAGATAATTACGTCTAAATTGCAAACGAACACTTAACAGTAATAAAACCGGTATTAGCATTACAAAATATATGTACATACATATTGCCCTAAATAAATACTTAGCAAATTATAATGTAACCTACTCGAAAGCCGACAATTCTTTAAACAACCTCATAGTCCACATATACAGTTGAATTTTTGGATCTTGTCCGTTACGTCATAAGTAATGTCAGGATGAATCAAATCATTGACAAATTGTGGCGGCATCTATGTTCAATCAACAAAACTAACACTTACTCGTAAATCCACTAAAAAGGTTTGTATTGAAACTATAAGCTTTATTTAAATTTAGGTTTTGATATTAAGGCTCTATTTTCACTCCTAGCGAGTACACCCCTAAACTAACGTCGGGTGTGTGTGTTTGTTATCCAATTTATTTGTAAATATACTGGTAAACACACACGCACACACCCGACGTTAGTTTAGGGTGTACTCGCCAGGAGTGAAAATAGAGCCTTAACACAATTGACACAATGTAATAGAAACTTATTTTATATATATTACGATATTACCGACTAATTTTGAAGAGTGCCCTCTAGAGACCAATAGATCAACCTGAATGAAGCTGAATATCACGAAACGATATATCTCCACCTTGCTATCTATCTATCTTCATCACACTTCTATATAGCCAATACGAATAGTATCTAGGCGTATGTCTTCTTAACGCAACGACTCATATATCTTATTTACATTTCTTTCTAACGTACATTAAATATCGGCGATTAATGTTTTACGTACATCTTTGCTAAACTACATTGTTAATGACGTAACGGACAAGATCCAAAAATTCAACTATACTTTAACAATTTAATCCATGCTGGTTTGTATTGCGGTTCACACGCAAACTACTCTGTTTTTATGCTTTAGTTGTAATACCAGCTATTTCAGACAATTTCCACACGCCATCGTGAATAGTATTAAATAAGGAGAGAAGCACATTTTTCAAGATTAGCGTCACACATACACAGCACGAACTTTTTTTGCTTATTTTTTTTTTCTATATATGTAGAATGAATTTCTTCCTATAGTCAGGATTTCACGCTAATGCACAAATCAATTATGTTCGATTCAATTCAGTCTAATATGTATTCTATCCATGTATGATATAAAATTGAAGCTTATAATGTAAACAGACCATTTTACGAGCACTACTCCGGCATTTCTATTATCTAAGTGCAATAACCGAGAAACAGTTTCTAGTTTTCTACGGTAGCGTTATGTGGTCAAAATTTCAAATCAATAAACGTTGTCGTATCCAAGATGTTCCGCCGGCACTGGGTAGAAAATACGATCGTAAGATAATCGGTTTCCCTGTGGTCTAGTTAGCAATGTGTTCCGCTGTGGCGTTTGTAGCGAATATACTGCAAAGGGGAAAATTTAATTAAAATTCAAGTAATGTAGGTGTAAATTTTCAGAAGAAATATTTCCTTTGCTTGGGTTTCTAAATTTAATATGTTTTGTATTTTTAGGTTGCAAATAAAGGCTGTTTTTGTTCACTATACTAGCGAATATTAATTAGACATGGGTTACAATTTTAGTCTTTTAGTTTGTCTGATGTTTGGGCAGAGTCCAACTAGTTTTTCTTCATCATCACATACACATTGCACACAAAGAAAGTTTGCTTTTTTTAATTTTTTCTACAAATTCTCGACTCATATACGAATCGGTGGTCTATAAGATGAAGCTAGCCGACTCATATATGGGCCGAAGCGGTAGAAAATGCGTTAAAAACAGATCAAGTATTAGTGTTTTCACGTTTAACTAAGTTAAGGCCACTTTACACCATACCTTTTCTATACTAGATTCATCATTCGACATATAATAAAGACTCGGAGCGTAGAAGCCTTCAGTATCGTTCAAAATAAAATACTGTTTGATATTGCAATGAGAAGAAAAAATCTGCGTTGCAGCTATTGGAAACCAGACGTAGGTTTGCATATTGGCCTTTGAAGTTATAGGACAACAGATATGATGTTGGGCATCATTAAAGATCAGCAAGACCGTGTACTGTTGGCCCTCAAGCGGTTAAAGCAGCAAAACCACAAATTATCCACAATCCATTGGAAAATGAAAAATTTTGCAACCCAGTCAGTAGGTATGATGGCACTTGGACCAGCCCCCACCACTTCTAACTTCGGTAGGCGTCGGCGGCCAACGCCAGGTAAGCTGTTGCCAAAAATAGATCAAATCCAGATATGCTGTTACCAAAACCAGGTCTAAACCAGCTAAGCTGTTACCAACACACCTGTAATTAGCTGCAGGCGATACCAACCGAGGCCCCAAATGCCCCCATACCTACTCCAGTCAATACTATGAATTAAAATTTACTACTGAGAGCGGATAGGAAATGGACAAATACTGTCGAATCCTTTCTCCATTATTGAAGAAAGAAAAAGTAAAAAAAAAGTACAATTCATCTATATCGTCTAGAAAAGCAATTTGGCGCCAAAGCTGTAATGGCCTCATGGAGGGTCTTTTACAAGCTGCTTACAAATCAATAAATTAACTTTCAAAAAGATTTGAAGGCAACCAAGTGAGCCAAAACAACTGAAAAGTGACTATAGAGCAACGCATCGAACATTATTTCTCCGAACAATGGCCTTCCTCCAGCCCAACACCTTGAATATATATGATGGTATTTAAATAATTTTCTTATGTATGTACCTACGTACATATTGCCATAAAGTCTCCTCTCATTGGGGAAGGCAAATTGAAGCATGCTAACACAGTAAAAATTGTTTTGGCAGTAGCATCAGTAGGTATCGGTAGCACTTTTTGTTGGCCTCCTGAACCAAGTAATAATTCCCTTTTATGAACGGTAATAATCTACAATATTTGGACTTCCAACCAGCTTTTTGGGATTTGAACCCGTTGTACTTAACATTAAATGTCATTACGAAAAGAATTTATAGCACATTATACTGTTTACACTTCCAAGAAGATAAATTTTATCTCATATGTCAGGATAGGTGAGATGTCGTTGGCACACGTTCGGATCTTTTGCTGAGGGTTTATTAAAGAACAACATGATCTCTGCCATGATAGGTTAGAGGACCATTTAAGATTCAAGTATGTATGTTGACAAAAACTCAGCCTTTGGTACAAATAAACTGTAGCATGATTCCATGGTAGTGGGATACATTCACAGATATACTTTGTTCAAAAACTTTTGGTCATCATTGATAGTAACTGTGCAGCTTTATGAATGTATGTTGGAAGCGACTATAAAGTGAGATTCAAAATAATTGTCGTAGTAAAGAAATTGTCTTCTCGAAAAATGTATCTATACTTCTTACCATTTTAATGAGTGAAGTTACCTACATACACATTTGATACACTGAATTAATTTTCTTGATATTTGGTGACATTGGCGTTCGTGTTCTAGTTCTTTTTCTCTTATTTGCCACTATCTACGGGCAAGAAATTGACATCTTTTTGAATTTCACAGTATCAATATTCTCTACCTTGCTGCACTACTGGTGCTGAACTTGTCTGTATTATTTTTCTGCCAATAAAACTACTGCTTTGAATCCTGCCGTTGTTTTCTTCATAAATTTTATTACATATTTTAATATTGTTATTGGAACCAGTCTTTTATAGTTTTGACGACTATATAAATCGATAGATTTATAGATAATTTTATTCTTGTTTGTTGTCTAAGTATTGAAGTGTAGACTGTTATATTTTATATTTATTTATACAGGCTGTCCTGGAAAATGTGGGAAATCTCTTGGATTCAGATAGAACATTAAAAAATAAGATTACAAGTTTCCATATTTTTTTTTCCTAGCGGCCGTCCCCGCGGAGATACGGCCTCCTAAAAGACGCCACTGAAAAACAATTTTTCTTGAATAACTTTTAAACTACTTAATATAATTCAATGAAAATTTAATATAAATAATAGTAAGGAAGGTTTAGATAGACGTTATTTAGGTGGTCCCGTACAGCAACGCTAAAATGAGGGGGGGCTCCATCATGCATAAAATACGTACTGAATTCAGAATTGAAAATAATTTAGTGTTTAATTTTCGTCTGCATTATTTTTTTAGGTTGCTTTTTAGTAATTTCAAGAAAAGGATGGCTTACATTTTCTAAAAATAATTTTTGTTGCTGCGTCTCAGGGACAAAACTGCATTTTTAAGAATCTTTGTAATTTTGTCGGATTAAATAACCTAAACTAAAACTTTTCTGTTCCTTGAATGACAAAAAAAAATAGAAGTCATGGTTCTTTTTAATAAAAATAAAACATGAATTCCTTTATTATATTTTCCTCGAAAACGGTTCATTTTATCGACACTGAATAGGAGTACCTTTTTTTTAGCTTAATGTTCAAGGTATCCAAATTTATTTTTTTTAACTCCTTACCATACAGGGTGTTAAAAATCTAAGCATTAAAATGTACAACCTAGTACGCCCCTAGTAAACTAATCAAGCTAATTATGTTTTAAGGACAGCATTTTAAGAGGGCCTCACTTCTGTTTATCATATTAAATTTTCATGAAATTATATTAAGTAGTTTAAAAGTTATTCAAGAAAAATTGTTTTTCAGTGGCGTCTTTTAGGAGGCCGTATCTCCGTGGGGAGGGCCGCTAGGAAAAAAATCCAAGAGATTTCCCACATTTTCCAGGACACCCTGTATATTTACTTATTTTGTGAAAATTGTGTACTCTTTATTGACAATGTCCAAGTTCCTCAGGAATTTAAGACAATAAAAATATTCTATTCTATTCTATTCCATTCTATTATTATATTGTAAGGAGTCTCCAACCCTTCTTCACCTTTCTACTCATAGCACTCATAGTTCGCATTTTAGGTAGTTCTTTTGCAGGTAATATAGAGCATGGTAATACTTTTATTTAATACTTTGTTGGACCTACTTTCTTAGACTTTGTTCTGTTCCATCATTCTTCTACCTAGTTTATTGGAAATACCACCAGCTACTTCACATGGCCTACAGATGCTTCACTTCTTACGTTAGCGTCAGTTGTTGATTGTTTAATTCTCTCGTTTACTGCAATACGAATTTATTTAGGGAGTAAAACGTTTTAGCCCCATATTCTTTAAATTGGAGTCGTAAACTGCTGAGCTAAAGGATCAACCGTTCTGGGGTTACACCTATAATGCTTGATGACCGTCACATTAATAAACTATTGTTTTTATATGGTATCATTGAAAACTTCTGAAGAATAAACTTAATTTCCAATGATGTACTCATTGCAAAAACTAATCTAAACTAAACTAGATCTAAACAATGAATTAATCTTGCTCAAAGAGTTTAATTAAAGTAATAGCTATAGCTATAGCTATAGTAATAGTAATAGTTCTTCTAGAGTGGTAGACCTAAATCAATAACGAAAAAAGCACACTAAAGCCGTACACACTGCAATAATTTCAAATCTTACTATTATCCTA
Source organism: Popillia japonica (assembly GCA_004785975.1). Taxonomy (NCBI): domain Eukaryota; kingdom Metazoa; phylum Arthropoda; class Insecta; order Coleoptera; family Scarabaeidae; genus Popillia; species Popillia japonica. The sequence continues at coordinate 2,179 of SMLS01073465.1, read as the reverse complement.
CTATTAAAGTACTAGGTGCTAAGACTGACACTTCTATGTACATGTGTTAGTCAAGAGAACTGCTGTTTTTAGCAGCAAATAAAATAAATATAATCGATTATTTAATAACAAACAAGCCTTAGGTGTAAATGTTCTTTGATGTACGATTTGATATTTTAGAAAATTTGCAAATAGAACTTCACATTGAGCTCACGCCATGTACAGGTTTACGTTCTCCTAGTTTGTTTGCGCTAACGTATGCATGCGCTTGTTATTGCTTATGGTTATGAGAAATAAACACAGCCATACGAAACCTTGCAGCAGCAGGACGAGTGAATAACTCTGTTCCTGTTATTTTAGGTAATTGCAACTGTTAGTACGAACGTAGTTCTCCGAATCGCAATATCGTTGATGCCGTTTATCGCGCGAGAAAATCGCTATGTCCTACTGCAATTGCCTCTTCTGTTCGTTACATTCCTGTGTATATACATACATATATGTCCACATGCATACATGTACGGTTGCCTATCGGCGGCGGCACTAATATTGCTGCAGGAAACTAATTAGGAAATGGAAGTGAATATCAAAAACGGATGTGTAAATGACTTGCACCGCTGGCGATTTATGCAATTTCCTACTTGTGGTTTATTTTGCGGAATTTCCCGTGATATGCGCGTAGAAGATAATGCACAACGCGGGGTGATAAATTATCACAAACGGCTGTAGCTATGTTAGCTAATTATAATTTTGTAACTTAGCTAAAGGAATATCCTTTTTGAAACCAAAAAAAGATTCTTATTAAGCAGATTTTCCACATGTTCTGCGGAATATCTTGTCTTCTAGGAAGTCAACTTTGGAATTGTTCAACGACTTTTCCTTCCTAATGAGTAGGTCCAACCTTTTATGTGCGACACATTCTATAGAGTATGAATAGAAAGAAACGCATTATCCACGAAAGGTATGTATAAGGAAGAAAGATGATAAAATAAATTTTAGTCTTTTATCAACTCCAGAAGATTACCAGCTTGATTAGATGCTGAGCCATATCCCGCTGCGGTTGGTGTTGTAGTCATAAGCAATCCTGGGGCTTTATAGAACAAAAGGTGGTGAACCATAGCTGCATTTTCAGCTACAGCACAGACAACACTGTCTGTTCACTGTCCACATGGGTGGGCAAAATTTTGTACTTCCTCAGCGTCTCTGGGATATACAAAGGTCTTGAAACTTGCAGAAGAGAAAAGCCGGACGGTGAAGCTTTCAGTTTAGACAACTTCCTCTCAATTTATCATCTAGGTTGCCTGCATGAAAATAGACCGAGGGAACTTTTCTATGGCAACCAAACACCTTCATCTTTAGTGATCCTTACAAGGCTGGAATAACTGGTGTGGCATTAAAATATCACGATAAGATCGCTGCTAAGTCAACCAAAAGTCAAATAAACGAAATGGCCATGAATTAGCACAAGATATCAGCAGGTGTGCTGCTCTAATTTGTAGAAGTTCTTGTGACAATATCAAAATTTTGGTTACATTTGACATCTCTTCTACTACCACCAGTTCTATTGCAATGGGCTGGCTGCGTAATCCACTGGAAGAGAAAAGAAAGCGATAAACTCTTGTGTTGTTGGTCTTTCGCTGAAATTAAACGGAGATTTGTTTTCCTGTCTGTTTTAGATCAGCTTAGTTGATTATAATTCGCAATCAAGGTTCCAAAATGTCAACAGAACTTCGTTAGGGGCTTCAAGCAACAAATTTGCCGCTAGCCAAAAAGCTACGTGAAGAGAACAGAACATGTCGGGGCTGGTGGACAAGGTAGAAATGCTAGTGAATTGGAAAACAAAAGATAAAGATTGGTCTTCAGCCAATGTCTTTTTTCAATAGGTAAATTGTCGGTTTGGTTACATTGGGCACTTTTCCAACCAATATTGCCTTGGATTTATCACAATTTGACGTATATGATACCATAATAAAGAATTACTGGATTTTTCAACCACAGAACAAGTTTGATCTTTTTTTCTTCGTTTTTTTTTTTGTTTATATTTACTGCCTCCTTGTTACACATTTACATCAGTATAACAAATTCCATGTGCACATTACCTGTTAGCATCCGTAGGATTATCATAGAATTGATTGTGATTATGGGTAAAGAATGTGTGTCAAATCAGCCACTTTTGAACGAATTGAATGAATGATGGTCCTTC